>JALDNG010003603.1:0-25305 GCA_024349245.1 Neodontobutis hainanensis | reverse complement strand
TTTTCATTTGACTTTGTGTTTGTGTGTGTGTATGAGAGTGGGGGGAGGGCCACACAAACAGATGTAGCAATATTGTAATAGCAGTGGCTCAACTTATTAACATTGCACTGAGACCAAAGATTACCTCACCCAACTCCGGCGCGCTTACATGGGCCCTGCCACCATTCTGAACTACATCAAGAACATGATCCGGTTTGTTCAGTATTTGAAGACCCACCTGAACTTGGCTGCTGCAGATCCTGACTTCTACAGGAAGTGCCAAGCCTACATCGACCTCCTCACTTCCATCAGAAAGCCAGTGGCCAAGTCCAACAGCAAGGTCGTGTAAAACGAGGACAAGGATGTGTTTGTCTTACATGTTCGTGGTTGTGATCGCTATGAGATGTTGAAGAAAATAAATGATGGCCTTGAGCTGCTTGACAAAGAAAGCAAACCCAAGAACAAGGGTAAAATGGCTGTGCCTGTACCGCCCAGTGGCAAAAGACTCCTGCTCAAAGGAGAGAAGAGTGACAGTGAATTAAGTGCATGTGCTCTCAAGTCCCCTTGTTATTACCATTATGTCTAGAACTTTTTTATCTGGTAAAAGCAACTGTAAGCTGTATAAATGTAGACATTTCATACCAATCAAGGTATATGTGATTACTGAAACCACCACTGCCATTCATGCATGCAATACTTGATCGAGTGTTTGCTTCTGTGAATACTACTGTACCACAGAATTGACTCCCAATTTTGATGGGCCAGTGTTAACTAGTTATTGGCTTTAAGGTGCTGGCTGTCTCCAGTTACATACAATGAGTTGCTCAAGTAAGAGAAGGATTATGACAACAAATAGGCATGACTAGCATAGCAAGCACATTACATGTGAAATTTATTTTTATCATAAAGCTGAATGTGATGCTTTTTTTTTTTTAATTCCAGTTTTTAGTTATCAGCTACATGCTTTGAGTGATGGTGTGGCCAATAAGGTAACTTCTTTAACACTAGATTTGATCTTTAATGGGTTGGCTGGATCACCCCAAATAGAAATGGTCAGCTTTGAGTACTAAAAGTTAATCTGGACACAAGATCCTTGTGTAGAAGTTGCGTTTTTAGCCACGGTGTCATTTTGACAAAGTCAAGATGGGCTTCCTTAAAATCTGTTAGTGACTTAATTTACGTAGTGTTGTTCATGGTAGTGGTACATAACTGCACTATTGGTGCTAGATAAGAACTATGTGCAAACGCTCAAAGTGTTGCATTGTTTGCAGGTTGAGAGAACAGGGATTAAATAAAACAATGATTCCACAGGCAAAATATTGTCTCTTGGGTTAGACCAGGGTAAGAGTTCATCACAGGGGCAGCATTTTAACCTGATCTAACCCAAAACATTTTTTGTAAAGGGGGTACTCAGGGATAACACTTTATGTATTATTAGCTGTGACTTTGGTCTATATTAATGTGTTTGGCCTTGATGGAAAGGGGAGATTAAGGGCTACAATTTGATGTATGATACCTGAAGTTCTGAGTGTCCTGGACTGAACGACCTGGTTATTTTAGACAGAAACCTTTGGAGAAAAACGAAAATTCTGCTAAAAATTAGCTATATTGTAATGAATATTCTTAGCTTTAACGTTGGTCTATATTAATGTGTTTGGGCTTGATGGAAAGAAAAATTAAGGGCTGCAATTTGATGTATGACAACTGAAATTCTGATTCTACTCTAGCCTCAAGAGATCGGGGTTAAAATGATGCATTTTCGAGGTCATTACTGTGGACCTACTCACCAAAATCTTTGTAAATGAGGCAAATTGTAAGCTATTTTTATCTCGTTGGAATCAAAATAAAGCATTACATTTTCAGGTTACAAATGTGTGAATAAATACCTATGTCTTGTTCAGAAAGTTTTAGAGCTGAGGCTGTTTCAGGGCAGGCAGCTATTTTAGTACAGTTGCCTATTCTGATTGATTTTATTATTACTTAAAACAATGTTCAATTAGAGTGTGTCTATTGTCATCATAAAGTTCTTGTTATACTGTTTCACATGAGCCCATGCTCAAAGTGTTGCATTGTTTGCAGGTTGAGAGAACAGGGATTAAATAAAACAATGATTCAACAGGCAAAATATTGTCTCTTGGGTTAGACCAGGGTAAGAGTTCATCACAGGGGCAGCATTTTAACCTGATCTAACCCAAAACATTTTTTGTAAAGGGGGTATTCAGGGATAACATTTTATGTATTATTAGCTGTGAATTTGGTCTATATTAATGTGTTTGGTCTTGATGGAAAGGGGAGATTAAGGGCTACAATTTGACCAGTATACAGTACAGCTAAAATAACTTTGTCTTTCTGTGTAAAACAACTTAAGTAGCAGTGACCTAACTTTTTCATTTGACTTTGTGTTTGTGTGTGTGTATGAGAGTGGGGGGAGGGCCACACAAACAGATGTAGCAATATTGAAATAGCAGTGGCTCAACTTATTAACATTGCACTGAGACCAAAGATTACCTCACCCAACTCTGGCGCGCTTACATGGGCCCTGCCACCATTCTGAACTACATCAAGAACATGATCCGGTTTGTTCAGTATTTGAAGACCCACCTGAACTTGGCTGCTGCAGATCCTGACTTCTACAGGAAGTGCCAAGCCTACATCGACCTCCTCACTTCCATCAGAAAGCCAGTGGCCAAGTCCAACAGCAAGGTTGTGTGTAAAAGAGGACAAGGATGTGTTTATCTTACATGTTCGTGGTCGTGATCGCTATGAGATGTTGAAGAAAATAAATGATGGCCTTGAGCTGCTTGACAAAGAAAGCAAACCCAAGACCAAGGGTAAAATGGCTGTGCCTGTACCGCCCAGTGGCAAAAGACTCCTGCTCAAAGGAGAGAAGAGTGACAGTGAATGAAGTGCATGTGCTCTCAAGTCCCCTTGTTATTACCATTATGTCTAGAACTTTTTTTATCTGGTAAAAAGCAACTGTAAGCTGTATAAATGTAGACATTTCATACCAATCAAGGTATATGTGATTACTGAAACCACCACTGCCATTCATGCATGCAATACTTGATCGAGTGTT
This sequence comes from Neodontobutis hainanensis, assembly GCA_024349245.1. Lineage (NCBI taxonomy): Eukaryota > Metazoa > Chordata > Actinopteri > Gobiiformes > Odontobutidae > Neodontobutis > Neodontobutis hainanensis. Next base: position 22,250 of record JALDNG010003603.1, on the reverse strand, counting down.
TGCTTCTGTGAATACTACTGTACCACAGAATTGACTCCCAATTTTGATGGGCCAGTGTTAACTAGTTATTGGCTTTAAGGTGCTGGCTGTCTCCAGTTACATACAATGAGTTACTCAAGTAAGAGAAGGATTATGACAACAAATAGGCATGACTAGCATAGCAAGCACATTACATGTGAAATTTATTTTTATCATAAAGCTGAATGTGATGCTTTTTTTTTTTTTTAATTCCAGTTTTTAGTTATCAGCTACATGCTTTGAGTGGTGGTGTGGCCAATAAGGTAACTTCTTTAACACTAGATTTGATCTTTAATGGGTTGGCTGGATCACCCCAAATAGAAATGGTCAGCTTTGAGTACTAAAAGTTAATCTGGACACAAGATCCTTGTGTAGAAGTTGCGTTTTTAGCCACGGTGTCATTTTGACAAAGTCAAGATGGGCTTCCTTAAAATCTGTTAGTGACTTAATTTACGTAGTGTTGTTCATGGTAGTGGTACATAACTGCACTATTGGTGCTAGATAAGAACTATGTGCAAACGCTCAAAGTGTTGCATTGTTTGCAGGTTGAGAGAACAGGGATTAAATAAAACAATGATTCCACAGGCAAAATATTGTCTCTTGGGTTAGACCAGGGTAAGAGTTCATCACAGGGGCAGCATTTTAACCTGATCTAACCCAAAACATTTTTTGTAAAGGGGGTATTCAGGGATAATATTTTATGTATTTTTAGCTGTGACTTTGGTCTATATTAATGTGTTTGGTCTTGATGGAAAGGGAGATTAAGGGCTACAATTTGACCAGTATACAGTACAGCTAAAATAACTTTGTCTTTCTGTGTAAAACAACTTAAGTAGCAGTGTATTACTCCGTATTACTCTCTGTAACCAGGAAATGTTTTAATATTTAGTAGCACAGCATGTGTAGAGCAGCTATTACATTCCATATAGGAAGGGAACTCAAATACAACAGAGCTTTATTAGGGGTGTCTGTGTGTGGCTTTTCTTCTCAATGCATCATCTCACACTTCTCTTTTTCTTTCATCACAGGTAGACAACGTCTCCAGGATGCTGAGGTACATCCAGCCAAGTGGGGATGAAGTCAGCTTGGACTTCCTGCTAAAGTCCACTGAGACCAAAGATTACCTCACCCAACTCCGGCGCTTACATGGGCCTTGCCACCATTCTGAACTACATCAAGAACATGATCCGGTTTGTTCAGTATTTGAAGACCCACCTGAACTTGGCTGCTGCAGATCCTGACTTCTACAGGAAGTGCCAAGCCTACATCGACCTCCTCACTTCCATCAGAAAGCCAGTGGCCAAGTCCAACAGCAAGGTCGTGTGTAAAACGAGGACAAGGATGTGTTTGTCTTACATGTTCGTGGTCGTGAGCGCTATGAGATGTTGAAGAAAATAAATGATGGCCTTGAGCTGTTTGACAAAGAAAGCAAACCCAAGAACAAGGGTAAAATGGCTGTGCCTGTACCGCCCAGTGGCAAAAGACTCCTGCTCAAAGGAGAGAAGCGTGACAGTGAATGAAGTGCATGTGCTCTCAAGTCCCCTTGTTATTACCATTATGTCTAGAACTTTTTTTTTATCAGGTAAAAAGCAACTGTAAGCTGTATAAATGTAGACATTTCATACCAATCAAGGTATATGTGATTACTGAAACCACCACTGCCATTCATGCATGCAATACTTGATCGAGTGTTTGCTTCTGTGAATACTACTGTACCACAGAATTGACTCCCAATTTTGATGGGCCAGTGTTAACTAGTTATTGGCTTTAAGGTGCTGGCTGTCTCCAGTTACATACAATGAGTTACTCAAGTAAGAGAAGGATTATGACAACAAATAGGCATGACTAGCATAGCAAGCACATTACATGTGAAATTTATTTTTATCATAAAGCTGAATGTGATGCTTTTTTTTTTTTTTAATTCCAGTTTTTAGTTATCAGCTACATGCTTTGAGTGGTGGTGTGGCCAATAAGGTAACTTCTTTAACACTAGATTTGATCTTTAATGGGTTGGCTGGATCACCCCAAATAGAAATGGTCAGCTTTGAGTACTAAAAGTTAATCTGGACACAAGATCCTTGTGTAGAAGTTGCGTTTTTAGCCACGGTGTCATTTTGACAAAGTCAAGATGGGCTTCCTTAAAATCTGTTAGTGACTTAATTTACGTAGTGTTGTTCATGGTAGTGGTACATAACTGCACTATTGGTGCTAGATAAGAACTATGTGCAAACGCTCAAAGTGTTGCATTGTTTGCAGGTTGAGAGAACAGGGATTAAATAAAACAATGATTCCACAGGCAAAATATTGTCTCTTGGGTTAGACCAGGGTAAGAGTTCATCACAGGGGCAGCATTTTAACCTGATCTAACCCAAAACATTTTTTGTAAAGGGGGTACTCAGGGATAACATTTTATGTATTATTAGCTGTGACTTTGGTCTATATTAATGTGTTTGGCCTTGATGGAAAGGGGAGATTAAGGGCTACAATTTGATGTATGACACCTGAAGTTCTGAGTGTCCTGGACTGAACAACCTAAATATTTTAAGACAGAAACCTTTAGAGGGAAAAAAATGAGAATTCATGTGGAATAGGGTATATTGTAATGCATATTATTAGCTTTAACGTTGGTCTATATAAATGTGTTGCGGTTTGATGGAAAGAAGAGATTGAGGGCTGCAATTTGATGTATGACAACTAAAATTTTGATTCTACTCTAGGCTCAAGAGATCAGGGTTAAAATGATGCGTTTTCGAGGTCATTACTGTGGTCCTACTCACCAAAATCTTTGTAAATGAGGCAAATTGTAAGCTATTTTTATCTCTTTGGAATCTAAATAAAGCATTACATTTGCAGGTTACAAATGTGTGATTAAATTAACTATGTCTTGTTCAGAACGTTTTAGAGCTGAGGCTGTTTCAGGACAGGCAGCTATTTTAGTACAGTTGCCTATTCTGATTGATTTTATTATTACTTAAAACAAAGTTCAATTAGAGTGTGTCTATTGTCATCATAAAGTTCTTGTTATACTGTTTCACATGAGCCCATGCTCAAAGTGTTGCATTGTTTGCAGGTTGAGAGAACAGGGATTAAATAAAACAATGATTCCACAGGCAAAATATTGTCTCTTGGGTTAGACCAGGGTAAGAGTTCATCACAGGGGCAGCATTTTAACCTGATCTAACCCAAAACATTTTTTTGTAAAGGGGGTATTCAGGGATAACATTTTATGTATTATAAGCTGTGACTTTGGTCTATATTAATGTGTTTGGGATTGATGGAAAGGGAGATTCAGGGCTACAATTTGATGTATGATACCTGAAGTTCTGAGTGTCCTGGACTGAACGACCTGGTTATTTTTAGACAGAAACCTTAACGACGGATGTATTAGCTACAGCTAGCTAACAGCTACATGAGGCTGTCGCGGCCCAGACCGGACATGTTGACAGAACTAATGGCTCAAAGACACGAGAGGTGAACTAATCTTTCCAGGGAACAGACGTGATTAGCTAAATATGAAGTGACAAAAGAAAAAACGATTTGGATTAAGAGGTGAGTGGAACTCTCTGCCTGAAGCGAGCTGCAATGCATTTATAATTTATTTTTTCAAAGTTTGGCCATGGCTGCATTAGCTTATAGTTTTTATTCCAAAAGTACTAAATGTGTAGAAAAATTTAACATGTAACATTTTAATTAGATTTTGCTGAAATGAACGAAATGAACGAAATGACTTGAAAAAAGATTCGTTCATTTTGCTGAACGAGACTTAAAGAACTGAGTCAGTAAAATGATCCGATCTTCCCATCACTACAACAAATAGGCATGACTAGCATAGCAAGCACATTACATGTGAAATTTATTTTTATCATAAAGCTGAATGTGATGCTTTTTTTTTATTTTTTAATTCCAGTTTTTAGTTATCAGCTACATGCTTTGAGTAGTGGTGTGGCCAATAAGGTAACTTCTTTAACACTAGATTTGATCTTTAATGGGTTGGCTGGATCACCCCAAATAGAAATGGTCAGCTTTGAGTACTAAAAGTTAATCTGGACACAAGATCCTTGTGTAGAAGTTGCGTTTTTAGCCACGGTGTCATTTTGACAAAGTCAAGATGGGCTTCCTTAAAATCTGTTAGTGACTTAATTTACGTAGTGTTGTTCATGGTAGTGGTACATAACTGCACTATTGGTGCTAGATAAGAACTATGTGCAAATGCTCAAAGTGTTGCATTGTTTGCAGGTTGAGAGAACAGGGATTAAATAAAACAATGATTCCACAGGCAAAATATTGTCTCTTGGGTTAGACCAGGGTAAGAGTTCATCACAGGGGCAGCATTTTAACCTGATCTAACCCAAAACATTTTTGTAAAGGGGGTACTCGGGGATAACATTTTATGTATTATTAGCTGTGACTTTGGTCTATATTAATGTGTTTGGCCTTGATGGAAAGGGGAGATTAAGGGCTACAATTTGATGTATGACACCTGAAGTTCTGAGTGTCCTGGACTGAACAACCTAAATATTTTAAGACAGAAACCTTTAGAGGGAAAAAATGAGAATTCATGTGGAATAGGGTATATTGTAATGCATATTATTAGCTTTAACGTTGGTCTATATAAATGTGTTGGGGTTTGATGGAAAGAAGAGATTGAGGGCTGCAATTTGATGTATGACAACTAAAATTTTGATTCTACTCTAGGCTCAAGAGATCAGGGTTAAAATGATGCGTTTTCGAGGTCATTACTGTGGACCTACTCACCAAAATCTTTGTAAATGAGGCAAATTGTAAGCAATTTTTATCTCTTTGGAATCTAAATAAAGCATTACATTTGCAGGTTACAAATGTGTGATTAAATTAACTATGTCTTGTTCAGAAAGTTTTAGAGCTGAGGCTGTTTCAGGGCAGGCAGCTATTTTAGTACAGTTGCCTATTCTGATTGATTTTATTATTACTTAAAACAAAGTTCAATTAGAGTGTGTCTATTGTCATCATAAAGTTCTTGTTATACTGTTTCACATGAGCCCATGCTCAAAGTGTTGCATTGTTTGCAGGTTGAGAGAACAGGGATTAAATAAAACAATGATTCCACAGGCAAAATATTGTCTCTTGGGTTAGACCAGGGTAAGAGTTCATCACAGGGGCAGCATTTTAACCTGATCTAACCCAAAACATTTTTTTGTAAAGGGGGTATTCAGGGATAACATTTTATGTATTATTAGCTGTGACTTTGGTCTATATTAATGTGTTTGGGATTGATGGAAAGGGAGATTCAGGGCTACAATTTGATGTATGATACCTGAAGTTCTGAGTGTCCTGGACTGAACGACCTGGTTATTTTTAGACAGAAACCTTAACGACGGATGTATTAGCTACAGCTAGCTAACAGCTACATGAGGCTGTCGCGGCCCAGACCGGACATGTTGACAGAACTAATGGCTCAAAGACACGAGAGGTGAACTAATCTTTCCAGGAACAGACGTGATTAGCTAAATATGAAGTGACAAAAGAAAAAACGATTTGGATTAAGAGGTGAGTGGAACTCTCTGCCTGAAGCGAGCTGCAATGCATTTATAATTTATTTTTTCAAAGTTTGGCCATGGCTGCATTAGCTTATAGTTTTTATTCCAAAAGTACTAAATGTGTAGAATAAAATTAACATGTAACATTTTAATTAGATTTTGCTGAAATGAACGAAATGAACGAAATGACTTGAAAAAAGATTTGTTCATTTTGCTGAACGAGACTTAAAGAACTGAGTCAGTAAAATGATCCGATCTTCCCATCACTACAACAAATAGGCATGACTAGCATAGCAAGCACATTACATGTGAAATTTATTTTTATCATAAAGCTGAATGTGATGCTTTTTTTTTATTTTTTAATTCCAGTTTTTAGTTATCAGCTACATGCTTTGAGTAGTGGTGTGGCCAATAAGGTAACTTCTTTAACACTAGATTTGATCTTTAATGGGTTGGCTGGATCACCCCAAATAGAAATGGTCAGCTTTGAGTACTAAAAGTTAATCTGGACACAAGATCCTTGTGTAGAAGTTGCGTTTTTAGCCACGGTGTCATTTTGACAAAGTCAAGATGGGCTTCCTTAAAATCTGTTAGTGACTTAATTTACGTAGTGTTGTTCATGGTAGTGGTACATAACTGCACTATTGGTGCTAGATAAGAACTATGTGCAAACGCTCAAAGTGTTGCATTGTTTGCAGGTTGAGAGAACAGCGATTAAATAAAACAATGATTCCACAGGCAAAATATTGTCTCTTGGGTTAGACCAGGGTAAGAGTTCATCACAGGGGCAGCATTTTAACCTGATCTAACCCAAAACATTTTTTGTAAAAGGGGTTTTCAGGGATAACATTTTATGTATTTTTAGCTGTGACTTTGGTCTATATTAATGTGTTTGGTCTTGATGGAAAGGGAGATTAAGGGCTACAATTTGACCAGTATACAGTACAGCTAAAATAACTTTGTCTTTCTGTGTAAAACAACTTAAGTAGCAGTGTATTACTCCGTATTACTCTCTGTAACCAGGAAATGTTTTAATATTTAGTAGCACAGCATGTGTAGAGCAGCTATTACATTCCATATAGGAAGGGAACTCAGATACAACAGAGCTTTATTAGGGGTGTCTGTGTGTGGCTTTTCTTCTCAATGCATCATCTCACACTTCTCTTTTTCTTTCATCACAGGTAGACAACGTCTCCAGGATGCTGAGGTACATCCAGCCAAGTGGGGATGAAGTCAGCTTGGACTTCCTGCTAAAGTCCACTGAGACCAAAGATTACCTCACCCAACTCCGGCGCTTACATGGGCCCTGCCACCATTCTGAACTACATCAAGAACATGATCCGGTTTGTTCAGTATTTGAAGACCCACCTGAACTAAGCTGCTGCAGATCCTGACTTCTACAGGAAGTGCCAAGCCTACATCGACCTCCTCACTTCCATCAGAAAGCCAGTGGCCAAGTCCAACAGCAAGGTCGTGTGTAAAACGAGGACAAGGATGTGTTTGTCTTACATGTTCTTGGTCGTGATCGCTATGAGATGTTGAAGAAAATAAATGATGGCCTTGAGCTGTTTGACAAAGAAAGCAAACCCAAGAACAAGGGTAAAATGGCTGTGCCTGTACCGCCCAGTGGCAAAAGACTCCTGCTCAAAGGAGAGAAGCGTGACAGTGAATGAAGTGCATGTGCTCTCAAGTCCCCTTGTTATTACCATTATGTCTAGAACTTTTTTTTATCAGGTAAAAAGCAACTGTAAGCTGTATAAATGTAGACATTTCATACCAATCAAGGTATATGTGATTACTGAAACCACCACTGCCATTCACGCATGCAATACTTGATCGAGTGTTTGCTTCTGTGAATACTACTGTACCACAGAATTGACTCCCAATTTTGATGGGCCAGTGTTACATACAATGAGTTACTCAAGTAAGAGAAGGATTATGACAACAAATAGGCATGACTAGCATAGCAAGCACATTACATGTGAAATTTATTTTTATCATAAAGCTGAATGTGATGCTTTTTTTTTTTTTAATTCCAGTTTTTAGTTATCAGCTACATGCTTTGAGTAGTGGTGTGGCCAATAAGGTAACTTCTTTAACACTAGATTTGATCTTTAATGGGTTGGCTGGATCACCCCAAATAGAAATGGTCAGCTTTGAGTACTAAAAGTTAATCTGGACACAAGATCCTTGTGTAGAAGTTGCGTTTTTAGCCACGGTGTCATTTTGACAAAGTCAAGATGGGCTTCCTTAAAATCTGTTAGTGACTTAATTTACGTAGTGTTGTTCATGGTAGTGGTACATAACTGCACTATTGGTGCTAGATAAGAACTATGTGCAAATGCTCAAAGTGTTGCATTGTTTGCAGGTTGAGAGAACAGGGATTAAATAAAACAATGATTCCACAGGCAAAATATTGTCTCTTGGGTTAGACCAGGGTAAGAGTTCATCACAGGGGCAGCATTTTAACCTGATCTAACCCAAAACATTTTTGTAAAGGGGGTACTCAGGGATAACATTTTATGTATTATTAGCTGTGACTTTGGTCTATATTAATGTGTTTGGGATTGATGGAAAGGGGAGATTCAGGGCTACAATTTCATGTATGATACCTGAAGTTCTGAGTGTCCTGGACTGAACGACCTGGTTATTTTTAGACAGAAACCTTAAAAAAAAAAAAGAAAATTCTGCTAAAAATTTGCTATATTGTAATGAAAATTATTAGCTTTAACGTTGTTCTATATAAATGTGTTTGGGCTTGATAGAAAGAAAAAATTAAGGGCTGCAATTTGATGTATGACAACTGAAATTCTGATTCTACTCTAGGCTCAAGAGATCGGGGTTAAAATGATGCATTTTCGAGGTCATTACTGTGGACCTACTCACCAAAATCTTTGTAAATGAGGCAAATTGTAAGCTATTTTTATCTCGTTGGAATCAAAATAAAGCATTACATTTTCAGGTTACAAATGTGTGAATAAATACCTATGTCTTGTTCAGAAAATTCTAGAGCTGAAGCTGTTTCAGGGCAAGCAGCTCTGTTGGTAGAGTTGCCTATATTGATTGATTTTATTGTTCCTTAAATTAAAGTTAATTTAGAGTGTGTCTTATAAAAGCATAATGGTCATGTTAACCTGTTTCACATGAGCCCATGCTCAAAGTGTTGCATTGTTTGCATCTAAGGGCATCACAGACCTGTTATTGCTCAATCTCGTGTGGCTGAACGCCACTTGTCCCTCTAAGAAGTTGGACGCCGACCGCACGGGGCCGCGTAACTAGTTAGCATGCCGGAGTCTCGTTCGTTATCGGAATTAACCAGACAAATCGCTCCACCAACTAAGAACGGCCATGCACCACCACCCACAGAATCGAAAGAGCTATCAATCTGTCAATCCTTTCCGTGTCCGGGCCGGGTGAGGTTTCCGTGTTGAGTCAAATTAAGCCGCAGGCTCCACTCCTGGTGGTGCCCTTCCGTCAATTCCTTTAAGTTTCAGCTTTGCAACCATACTCCCGGAACCCAAAGACTTTGGTTTCCCGGACGCTGCCCGGCGGTCATGGGAATAACGCCGCGGATCGCTAGTTGGCATCGTTTATGGTCGGAACTACGACGGTATCTGATCGCCTTGAACCTCCGACTTTCGTTCTTGATTAATGAAAACATTCTTGGCAAATGCTTTCGCTTTCGTCCGTCTTGCGCCGGTCCAAGAATTTCACCTCTAGCGGCACAATACGAATGCCCCCGGCCGTCCCTCTTAATCATGGCCCCAGTTCAGAGAAGAAAACCCACAAAATAGAACCGGAGTCCTATTCCATTATTCCTAGCTGCGGTATTCAGGCGACCGGGCCTGCTTTGAACACTCTAATTTTTTCAAAGTAAACGCCGGGCCCAGCGACACTCAGCTAAGAGCATCGAGGCGCCGAGAGGCAGGGGCTGGGACAGACGGTGGCTCGCCTCGCGGACCGTCAGCTCGATCCCGAGATCCAACTACGAGCTTTTTAACTGCAGCAACTTTAAGAAAAAATGAGAATTCATGTGGAATAGGGTATATTGTAATGAATATTTTTAGCTTTAACGTAAGGTCTATATAAATGTGTTTGGGCTTGATGTAAAGAAGAAGTTAAGGGCTGCAATTTGATGTATGACAACTGAAATTCTGATTCTACTCTAGGCTCAAGAGATCAGGGTTAAAATTATGCGTTTTTGAGGTCATTACTGTGGAGCTACTCACCAAAATCTTTGTAAATGAGGCAAATTGTAAGCTATTTTTTATCTCTTTGGAATTTAAAATAAAGCATTACATTTGCAGGTTACAAATGTGTGAATAAATTAACTATGTCTTGTTCAGAAAGTTTTAGAGCTGAGGCTGTTTCAGGGCAGGCAGCTCTGTTGGTACAGTTGCCTATTCTGATTGATTTTATGGTTACTTAAAACAAAGTTCAATTAAAGTGTGTCTAATGTCATCATAGAGTTCTTGTTGTACTGTTTAACAAGAGTCCAAGCTAAAGTGTTGCATTTATTGCAGGTTGAGAGAACAGGGATTAAAAAAAAAACAATGATTCCACAGGCTAAATATTGTATCTTGGGTTAGACCAGGGTAAAAGCGCATCACAGGGGCAGAATTTTAACCTGATCTAACCCATTACTTTTAAAGGGGGGATTCAGGGATAACATTTTATGTATTATTATCTGTGACTTGTCTCTATATTAATGTGTTTGGGCTTGATGGAAAGGGAGATTAAGGGCTACAATTTGACCAGTATACAGTACAGCTAAAATAACTTTGTCTTTCTGTGTAAAACAACTCAAGTAGCAGTGACCTAACTTTTTCATTTGACTTTGTGTTTGTGTGAGTGTGTATGAGAGTGGGTGTAAGGCCACACAAACACATGTAGCAATATTGTAATAGCAGTGGCTAAACTTATTAACATTTCAATCTACTCTCTTGTTGTTGTGCAGTAACATTTTAAGTTGACTTTGTGTTTGTGTGAGTGTGTATGAGAGTGGGGAGAAGGCCACACAAACACATGTAGCAATATTGTAATAGCAGTGGCCCAACTCATTAACATTTCAATGTACTCTCTTGTTGTGCAGTAGGTATGCCTGTTGATGTGAGTTCCCTCTTAATGTTATATGCCAGTTGACAAAGTATGGATAAAAACATGATAAATTTAATGTTGAGCTAATTGTGAGAAGGATATTATAACTTTTTTAACTAAGACTTTTTTCTCATTCCAAACCCCTAAAATACTTCAATGGCCCAGTGTAAACTTTACTTCAAATGTCACTTTGGCACACACCAGGCCCCTTTACTGAAGAAGGCAGATAAATTGGTTGACATATGCTGTCATAAACAGTCTGCTTGTTTGTTATAAGACAAGGTTAACTACATATTCACCTTTCTTCATAAATGGGTCATATTTAACAATTATAGCCACAACCTACTGTACAACACAAATGGTACACACATTGCAGCACACTGATGTAGATTACTGCCATCAATATTTTTTTTTTTTAATAAATAAAATACAAACTTTAGGACATTGTTCTCATTTTGTATATTGACACGTTTTCATGAAGATGTTATTTTTTCTTACAAAACAAGAGTTAACCTGCAATGACCCTTAAGTTACTATTCAAACTTGCCATTTAGAACTCACCTTGCACCCTGCCCCCACCAACCCCCAATGTCCTAAAGTTTGTATTTTATTTATTTAAAAAAAAATTATTGATGGCAGTAATCTACATCAGTGTGCTGCGATGTGTGTACCATTTGTGTTGTACAGTAGGTTTTGGCTCCTAAGACCACTATAATTGTTAAATATGACCCATTTATGAAGAAAGGTGAATATGTAGTTAACCTTGTCTTATAACAAACAAGCAGACTGTTTATGATAGCATATGTCAACCAATTTATCTGCCTTCTTCAGTAAAGGGGCCTGTGTGTGCCAAAGTGACATTTGAAGTAAAGTTTACACTGGGCCATTGAAGTATTTTAGGGTTTGGAATGAGAAAAAGTCTTAGTTAAAAAAGTTATACTATCCTTCTCACAATTAGCTCAACATTAAATTGATCATGTTTTTATCCATACTTTGTCATTTGGCATATAACATTAACAGGCAACTCACATCAACAGGCATACCTACTGCACAACAAGAGAGTACATTGCAATGTTAATGAGTTGGGCCACTGCTATTACAATATTGCTACATGTCTTTGTGTGGCCTTCTCCCCACTCTCATACACACTCACACAAACACAAAGTCAAATGAAAATGTTAGGTCACTGCTACTTAAGTTGTTTTACACAGAAAGACAAAGTTATTTTAGCTGTACTGTATACTGGTCAAATTGTAGTCCTTAATCTCCCCTTTTCATCAAGCCCAAACACATTAATATACACTTTACAACTATTGTTTGGGGTAAGATCAGGTTCAAAATCTGCCCATGGGATGCACTCCTACCCTGAACTAACCCATTAGACAATATTTCACCCGTGTAATCATCGGTTTATTTAATCCTTGTTCTCTCAAATGTAATGCTTTATTTTGATACGAAAGAGATAAAAATAGCTTACAATTTTCCTCATTTACAAAGATTTTGGTGAGTAGGTCCACAGTAATGACCTCGAAAACGCATCATTTTAACCCTGTTCTCTTGAGCCTAGAGTAGAATCAGAATTTTAGTTGTCATACATCAAATTACAGCCCCAAATCTCTTCTTTCCATGAAGCCCAAACACATTGATATAGACTAATATATATAGGACACACTCTAATTGAACTTTGTTTTAAGGAAAAATTAATAAATCAGTACAGGCAACTGTACTAAAAGAGCTGCCTGCCCAGAAACTGCCTCAGCTCTAAAACTTTCTGAACAAGAGATAGTTAATTTATTGACACATTTGTAACCTGCAATTGTAATGCTTTATTTTAAATATGACCCATTATTGAAGAAAGGTGAGTATGTAGTTAACTGTGTCTTTTAACAAACAAGCATCATCTTTAAGACAACATATGTCAACCAATTTATCTGCCTTCTTAAGAAAATGGGCCTGGTGTGTGCCAAAGTGACTTTTATGCTGGGCTATTGAACTATTTTAGGGTTTTAGAATGAGAAAAAAGTCTTAATTCAAAGTGATACTCTTCTTCTCACAATTAGCTCAACATTAGTTTTATCTTGTATTTGTTTGATTTACTTTGTCAACACCACTGTGTTGGTTTTAACTGTCCATTGAAATGCTAATGAGTTGGGCCACTGCTATTCAAATATTGCTAAGTGCTGCTCCTGTTTGTTGCTGCTGTATGGCCATCCTCCAACTCCCTCTTTCTCTTTCTCTCACACACACACACACACACATACATACACACACACGGAGAGTCCATTGAAATTAAAATGTTTATATTAGTTTTATTCACAGAAACACAAAATAAATTTAGATTTACTGTACACTGGTTAGTTTACAAATATTTGCAGAACAGCCTAAGTGTCATAAGTATTGTTGGCTAAGCACATATTCTTGAATATAAATGTTGTATTATATAAGAAGAGAACAAGAGGTTGTTGGTATTTAACACAATCAGACGTCCAGCCACTCCAGCTCCATTTCCTTCCCACAAAAGGATCTCTTCTTGATTTTGTGGTTGAAGGTGACCTTCTCATCTTTTTCAATGTTCTTGGTGGCCTGAAAGAGCAGGACGTGTCTGTCTCCTTCCTGAAGCTTCAGCATGCAGTGGAGTGGCTGCACGTTGAAGTTCTTCCTGGAGTGCGTAATCCATCTCCCTGGGGTTTCCAGAGACGGGTGGCACTCACAGGGAAGGTCTCCGCATCGATGCAGACCTCCTCACTGCCATGGGGGAAGAAAAACAGGTTGCCCAGCTCGTCCTGCTTCTCTGCCATCTCCCTGCCCTCAGCCCCTGTGATCACCTTTCCGTGGAAATCACACAGGATGGAGCCCTTTCCGATGGCCTTGGTTGTAAAAACTCCTGTGGTCAAAAAGAGGAGTCATTAAAGTTCTGTCCACGATGTAATTTTAAGCTTTTCTGATGGATTTTAATGTGCTCATAAGACATTTGTACATACCTTTCTGCTCCCCAAAGTCCTTCACAACCAGACCCGACCATTTCTGCTTGGTCACCCCCCTGATGATGTTCGGGTCACTCTCCGCCTGTGCTCTGGTGAGCGGCTTCCACTTGGTGATGACGTCCTCTGAGCGTGGATAATTGGCCGTCCATCCCTCTGCCTCTATGACCTTAGCCAGCTTCACCGCAGTTGGGGCAAGTCTTGAGCATTTTGCTGTCAAAGAGAGAACATTTAAATTAAAATTCAGGTTCACACACGAGTTCTAAATGTTTCTGTTGGAGCAAAACTAATCATTGGCTAAGAAAGTATCTACACTTACACAAAAGATGTTGTTCCCGCATGTTGTACTGCAGAGCCCTCCACTTGTCATAAAACACTCGGTCGGCAGGGAACCCAGCGTTTGTTCTCTTGGTTTTGTTGGGTGGCTGGCCAGTGATTTCTACAGGGAAAGCCTGTAGGAAAGTGTCAAAGTCCGGTCTAGGGCTGCCAACCTCTTCTTCCACACGCCGTCTCTTCTCTGCCCTGGTGTCCTCTTCGCCAGAGTCGTCAGAAGAGGAGCTGCAACATTAAAAAGGGTTTTAAGGTTACACACTGAAAAACAGATGGATGAGCGTTGAGAGACATTATAATTATAACTGTTTCAGATAATTACATACCGTGTCAGCGAGCTGAGCATGTTTGAAGTGGCCACAACAGTGTCCAGTGTCTTCATCCGGTAGTGCTGGTTTGCCACTGCCGTCGAATGGGCCATGTAGTGGGCCACAGATGCCTTCTGCTCCTCTGTAAAGTTGGCAGCCACATCTGTCTCCACAGTCCTGCGTATCTGCTGGCTTGTTATGTTTGGCAGTTTGTAGCTGCAATGGGACAGAAATATGAGATGAAACTCCCACACTTGAATCATTTTCTTTGAGGCCGATCAGTTTAATAAATGCTCAAATATGTTATTAGTTGAATGCTAATCCAACATGTACTTTTAGGTCTTATGGACTGCTGTTAATACTTACTGTTGTTGCAGACGAGCAAGGTCATTAGTTGAACTTCTAATTTTGGTGCCCGACGATGACAAAAACAACTTGTTGCAATTGTCTACATCTGGCTTGATGGAGTCAGGGCGGATCCATGTGTGATATGCGTCCAGCATCTGCAGGGACAAAAATAAATAAATAAATACATCTGATAATATCTGTTGGTTGATTGTTGGTGACACTGTATTTGATGGTAAGGCAATTTAGCCTGTACAAAATGTACTTACTGCTGCCTCCTCCATTGTGAGGGCAAAGACGGCAATCTGCATTGTCGCAGTCTTGTGTTCGCTTACTGCAACGCACACCTTTCCACCATGATTCTTTCTCTTGTCCCACTCTGCTGTCTATAAAAAATAAACAAATAACACAGTGAATAACTGACATAAACGTCTTCTTTGCAGACTACCTAATATAATCTGTTTAGGCTGATGCCCCCACAAAAACTGAGATCTTAACACTTACTGTTATTCCCTCCACTGCTCCTGGTCTCTGGAAGTGACCGATGATCAGGATTGCTTCACAGTAATACCGAACATGGTCTTTTCCTCTGAAGCCACGTGTTCACCTTCTAGCAGCCTCCCATAAATGGACAGCATGTCTTTCTTGGCCTTCCGGAGGATGGCCTGGCATTCATGAAGGCTCTTCTCACCCTCTGCAAACCGCTCATACCTAGAATGACATACAAGACCACAATGCGGCGGATAATTACACAAATGTTTGTATTACATAACCCCATATGTACAGCCAGCACATAAGTACTATCAACATGGAGGAAGTCATTAAAGAAAAACAAATGGAAAGCAGATTAGCAACTGACCTCGTTTTACACATGGCCTTGCTGTTGGACTTGGCCACTGGCTTTCTGATGGAAGTGAGGAGGTCGATGTATGCTTGGCACTTCCTGTAGAAGTCAGGATCTGCAGCAGCCAAGCTCAGGTGGGTCTTCAAATACTGAACAAACCGGATCATGTTCTTGATGTAGTTCAGAATGGTGGCAGGGCCCATGTAAGCGCCGGTTGGGTGAGGTAATCTTTGGTCTCAGTGGACTTTAGCAGGAAGTCCAAGCTGACTTCATCCCCACTTGGCTGGATGTACCTCAGCATCCTGGAGACGTTGTCTACCTGTGATGAAAGAAAAAGAGAAGTGTGAGATGATGCATTGAGAAGAAAAGCCACACACAGACACCCCTAATAAAGCTCTGTTGTATCCAAGTTCCCTTCCTATATGGAATGTAATAGCTGCTTTACAGATGCTGTGCTACTAAATATTAAAACATTTCCTGGTTACAGAGAGTAATACGGAGCAGACTTTTAAAAAAATCTAATGGGATACATCTTACCTCCTGCTGGCAGTTTGGGACGAGCAGGGTGTTGATTAAGTAGCCCTTGAAGTCACTCAACAGGGCCTCTTCTGCGGGAAACTTTTCATAGAGGCCCATTTGTGTCATCTTGACCCTGACACTTGTGCTGTACTTTGCTTGATCTCTGAAAAAAAATACAGACAGAAGAAAATGAGTTCAAACCTAACAGTTTGTTCACAGCTTCTGGACTGATGTGTGTGAGGTTTAGAACTTACTTTTGCCATGTTTGGTCGCTTGGATCGTTGGTGCTGCCATCGGAGCTGTTATCCTCCACCACAGAGACGCCACCAGCCGCTTGAGAGCTGACACCGGCTGCTCCAGGTTCACTGGCTGTGGGAACGGCAGCCGTGCTGGTGGACGGCTCTACGTACTCCAGGTCTGCTTGGTCAGGAGCATTAGCCACAAAAAAGTTTCTTTGGCGGAGCTCTTCCAGAAGAGCCAGTCTGGATGGTCTGTGGGGGTAACGTTTGACCATTTCCTTGTAGTCCCAGCTCCGGGCTTGCCGTGTCCACGCCGCAGACTCTTTGGCCCTCTTCACCTCCTTCAGCCGTTCTTCGGGTGTACTTCCTTTCATGCAGACTCTGCTCAGATGCGTCGTCAGCATCTCCTGGGGTTTCTCACACAGCAAGCAGTGAACAATGCGGCGGTCGGATTTCTGGCTGTGAGAAAAATCAGACACACCAAAGATTAGAAATGTCAAAAGGAATGAAGACAGAGCACTCTTAAAACGGAGGCATTATGTGAAAACTGACCAGCAAAACTTATCATAGAAAGCTATTGTAATGTTACCAGAGCCTTCTTATGAAAGGGACCTGGTGTGTGCTAAAGTGACAAAATCACACTGGGCATTTGCACTATTTTAGGGTTTGGAATGAGAAACATGTCTTACTTCAAAGTGATAATATCCTTCTCACAATTTGCTCAACAATAGTTGTATCATGTTTTTATCCATACTTTGTCAACTGGCATATAACAATAACAGGCAATAGCAAGGCAAATAACAGCATATAACAACAACATGGCAATACATTGGAAAAAAATATTTGATTAGACACAACACAAAAAGGTAAGATCAACTAGAAAAAAGAAATGGAAACTTACTTGTCTGATTCAGATGCCATGTTCCAAATATTTACAGAAGTCCTTGCAAAGGTCCAAAGGTAGTCTCTGTAATCAAATTTCAAAAATTCAGAAAAACAAAGTGAATTTAGGTATATAAAATGATGTGAACTTACCACTGGTAACAGCAAGCAGAAATTCCAGGAGGAATATTCAATGTTGTCTTTTTGCTGTTCTTGAAGAAGTGACTAACTTGTGTGTTCAATCCTCAGCTGTAGGGCAAAAGGTAGTCTCTGTTATCAATTCTGAAAACAAAGTGAATTTAGGTATATGAAATGATGTGAACTTACCACTGGTAACAGCAAGCAGAAATTCCAGGAGGAATCTTCAATGTTGTCTTTTTTTCTGTTCTTGAAGAAGTGACTAACTTGTGTGTTCAATCCTCAGCTGTAGGGAAAAAGGTAGTCTATGTTATCAATTCTGAAAACAAAGTGAATTTAGGTATATGAAATGATGTGAACTTACCACTGGTAACAGCAAGCAGAAATTCCAGGAGGAATCTTCAATGTTGTCTTTTTTCTGTTCTTGAAAAAGTGACTAACTTGTGTGTTCAATCCTCAGCTGTAGGGAAAAGGTAGTCTCTGTTATCATTTCTGAAAACAAAGTGAATTTAGGTATATGAAATGATGTGAACTTACCACTGGTAACAGCAAGCAGAAATTCCAGGAGAAATCTTCAATGTTGTCTTTTTCTGTTCTTGAAGAAGTGACTAACTTGTGTGTTCAATCCTCAGCTGTAGGGCAAAAGGTAGTCTCTGTTATCAATTCTGAAAACAAAGTGAATTTAGGTATATGAAATGATGTGAACTTACCACTGGTAACAGCAAGCAGAAATTCCAGGTGGAATCTTCAATGTTGTCTTTTTGCTGTTCTTGTGAGTAACTTGTGTGTCTAATCCTCTACTTCAGGTCCAAAGGTAGTCTCTGTAATCAAATCTCAAAAACAAAGTTAAATGAAATGATGTGAACTTACCACTTGGAGGCTATTCTTCACAGATGAAAAGCTGGTTTCAACAAGCAGAAATTTGTTGTCTTCTCGCTGTTCTTGAAGAAGTGAGTAACTTGTGCGTCCAATCGTCAGCTGTAGGGCAAAAGGTAGTCTCTGTAATCAATTCTGAAAACAAAGTGAATTCAAGTATATAAAATGATATGAACTTACCACTTGTAGGCTATACTTCACAGATGGAAAAGCTGGTAACAACAAGCAGAAATTCCTGGAGGAATTTTCAATGTTGTCTTCTCGCTGTTCTTGAAGAAGTGAGTAACTTGTGCGTCCAATCGTCAGCTGTAGGGCAAAAGGTAGTCTCTGTAATCAAATCTGAAAACAAAGTGAGCCTGTGCTTCATCCAGCTGCAGTATTTATGGTACATCAATGTGTGTGATGTCATCCCCAGGAGACCAATCAGTTTGATTGCCATTGTTTATCGGGTGGGGGGAGCCAACACCTCCAAAAGTTTTTTCAGAAGTAAAAACATGTCTGAATGTTCTCTTCACAGACTTGGTTAAATCCATTTTAGATCCATTTAACATTTACTTGTTTAGTAGTATTTATTTATTTAAAAAAAAGAAATAAAACAATGATTCACCCCAAACTTCTAAATGAAAATGGTGATAAACTTTTAGTCTCAGGCTGACTTTCACACCTTTCAAGGGTCAAAACCCTTTACAAGGGGGTTGGTGGGGGCAGGGTGCAAGGTGAGTTCTAAATGGCAAGTTTGAAAAGTAACTTAAGGGTCATTGCAGGTTAACTCTTGTTTTGTAAGAAAAAAATAACATCTTTATGAGAAGGTGTCAATATACAAAATGAGAACAATGTCCTAAAGTTTGTATTTTATCTATTAAAAAAAATTATTAATGACTGTAATCTACATCAGTGTGCTGCGATGTGTGAACCATTTGTGTTGTACAGTAGGTTTTGGCTCCTAAGACCACTATAATTGTTAAATATGACCCATTTATGAAGAAAGGTGAATGTGTATTTAACCTTGTCTTATAACAAACAAGCAGACTGTTTATGACAACATATGTCAACCAATTTATCTGCCTTCTTAAGTAAAGGGGCCTGGTGTGTGCCAAAGTGACATTTGAAGTAAAGTTTACACTGGGCCATTGAAGTATTTTAGGGGTTTGGAATGAGAAAAAAGTCTTAGTTAAAAAAGTTATACTATCCTTCTCACAATTAGCTCAACATTAAATTGATCATGTTTTTATCCATACTTTGTCAACTGGCATATAACATTAACAGGCAACTCACATCAACAGGCATACCTACTGCACAAAAAGAGAGTACATTGCAATGTTAATGAGTTGGGCCACTGCTATTACAATATTGCTACATGTCTTTGTGTGGCCTTCCCCCCACTCTCATACACACTCACACAAACACAAAGTCAAATGAAAAAGTTTGGTCACTGCTACTTGAGTTGTTTTACACATAAAGACAAAGTTATTTTAGCTGTACTGTATACTGGTCAAATTGTAGCCCTTAATCTCCCCTTTCCATCAAGCCCAAACACATTAATATAGACCAAAGTCACAGGGAATAATACATAAAATGTTATCCCTGAATCACCCTTTACAACTAATGGGTTAGATCAGGTTAAAATTCTGCCCCTGTGATGCACTCTTACCCTGGTCTAACCCAAGATACTATATTTAGCCTGTGGAATCATTGTTTTATTTAATCCCTGTTCTCTCATCCTGCAAACAAAAAAAAACTATAATTCACCCCAAACTTCTAAATGAAAATGGTGATAAACTTTTAGTCTCAGGCTTAGTCTCAGGCTGACTTTCACACCTTTCAAGGGTCAAAACCCTTTACAAGGGGGTTGGTGGGGGCAGGGTGCAAGGTGAGTTCTAAATGGCAAGTTTGAAAAGTAACTTAAGGGTCATTGCAGGTTAACTCTTGTTTTGTAAGAAAAAAATAACATCTTTATGAGAAGGTGTCAATATACAAAATGAGAACAATGTCCTAAAGTTTGTATTTTATCTATTAAAAAAAATTATTAATGACTGTAATCTACATCAGTGTGCTGCGATGTGTGAACCATTTGTGTTGTACAGTAGGTTTTGGCTCCTAAGACCACTATAATTGTTAAATATGACCCATTTATGAAGAAAGGTGAATGTGTATTTAACCTTGTCTTATAACAAACAAGCAGACTGTTTATGACAACATATGTCAACCAATTTATCTGCCTTCTTAAGTAAAGGGGCCTGGTGTGTGCCAAAGTGACATTTGAAGTAAAGTTTACACTGGGCCATTGAAGTATTTTAGGGGTTTGGAATGAGAAAAAAGTCTTAGTTAAAAAAGTTATACTGTCCTTCTCACAATTAGCTCAACATTAAATTGATCATGTTTTTATCCATACTTTGTCAACTGGCATATAACATTAACAGGCAACTCACATCAACAGGCATACCTACTGCACAAAAAGAGAGTACATTGCAATGTTAATGAGTTGGGCCACTGCTATTACAATATTGCTACATGTCTTTGTGTGGCCTTCCCCCCACTCTCATACACACTCACACAAACACAAAGTCAAATGAAAAAGTTTGGTCACTGCTACTTGAGTTGTTTTACACATAAAGACAAAGTTATTTTAGCTGTACTGTATACTGGTCAAATTGTAGCCCTTAATCTCCCCTTTCCATCAAGCCCAAACACATTAATATAGACCAAAGTCACAGGGAATAATACATAAAATGTTATCCCTGAATCACCCTTTACAACTAATGGGTTAGATCAGGTTAAAATTCTGCCCCTGTGATGCACTCTTACCCTGGTCTAACCCAAGATACAATATTTAGCCTGTGGAATCATTGTTTTATTTAATCCCTGTTCTCTCATCCTGCAAACAAAAACTATAATTCACCCCAAACTTCTAAATGAAAATGGTGATAAACTTTTAGTCTCAGGCTTAGTCTCAGGCTGACTTTCACACCTTTCAAGGGTCAAAACCCTTTACAAGGGAGTTGGTGGGGGCAGGGTGCAAGGTGAGTTCTAAATGGCAAGTTTGAAAAGTAACTTAAGGGTCATTGCAGGTTAACTCTTGTTTTGTAAGAAAAAAATAACATCTTTATGAGAAGGTGTCAATATACAAAATGAGAACAATGTCCTAAAGTTTGTATTTTATCTATTAAAAAAAATTATTAATGACTGTAATCTACATCAGTGTGCTGCGATGTGTGAACCATTTGTGTTGTACAGTAGGTTTTGGCTCCTAAGATCACTATAATTGTTAAATATGACCCATTTATGAAGAAAGGTGAATGTGTATTTAACCTTGTCTTATAACAAACAAGCAGACTGTTTATGACAACATATGTCAACCAATTTATCTGCCTTCTTCAGTAAAGGGGCCTGGTGTGTGCCAAAGTGACATTTGAAGTAAAGTTTACACTGGGCCATTGAAGTATTTTAGGGGTTTGGAATGAGAAAAAAGTCTTAGTTAAAAAAGTTATACTATCCTTCTCACAATTAGCTCAACATTAAATTGATCATGTTTTTATCCATACTTTGTCAACTGGCATATAACATTAACAGGCAACTCACATCAACAGGCATACCTACTGCACAAAAAGAGAGTACATTGCAATGTTAATGAGTTGGGCCACTGCTATTACAATATTGCTACATGTCTTTGTGTGGCCTTCCCCCCACTCTCATACACACTCACACAAACACAAAGTCAAATGAAAAAGTTTGGTCACTGCTACTTGAGTTGTTTTACACATAAAGACAAAGTTATTTTAGCTGTACTGTATACTGGTCAAATTGTAGCCCTTAATCTCCCCTTTCCATCAAGCCCAAACACATTAATATAGACCAAAGTCACAGGGAATAATACATAAAATGTTATCCCTGAATCACCCTTTACAACTAATGGGTTAGATCAGGTTAAAATTCTGCCCCTGTGATGCACTCTTACCCTGGTCTAACCCAAGATACAATATTTAGCCTGTGGAATCATTGTTTTATTTAATCCCTGTTCTCTCATCCTGCAAACAAAAACTATAATTCACCCCAAACTTCTAAATGAAAATGGTGATAAACTTTTAGTCTCAGGCTTAGTCTCAGGCTGACTTTCACACCTTTCAAGGGTCAAAACCCTTTACAAGGGGGTTGGTGGG
>JALDNG010003602.1:0-24822 GCA_024349245.1 Neodontobutis hainanensis | reverse complement strand
AGAAGAGACTGTTGAGGTGCAGTTGAAAAGACTGTAGACGTGCAGTTGAACAGACTGTAGATGTGCATTTAAAAAGACTGTAGACGCACAATACAACAGACTGTATACAAGCATTAGAACAGACTGTAGACATCTAGTAGAACAGACCGTAAATGTGCAGTAGTACAGAATTAAGACATGCGTTAAAACAGACTGTGGACGAGCATTAGAACAGACTATAGACTGTAGACGTTTATTAGAACATACTGTAGATGTGCATTAGAAACAGACTTTAGAAGTGCAGTAGTAGAGACTGTAGATGTGTAGTAGAAAAGACTGTAGATGTAAATCAAAACAGACTGCAGACATGCAGTAGAACAGACTGTAGACGTGCAGTAGTACAGACTGTAGACGAGCATTAGAACAGACTGTATATGAGTATTAGAAAACACTGTAGACATGCTTTAGAACAGACTGTAGAAATGTAGTAGTTCAGACTGTAGACGAACATTAGAACAGACTCTATATGAGTATTAGAAAACACTACTAGAAATGCTTTACAACAGACTGTAGAGGTGCAGTAATACAGACTGTAGACGAGCATTAAAAAAAGACTGTAGAAGTGCAGTAGTACAGACTGTAAATGTGCAGAACAGACTGTAGACGTTTATTAAAACAGATTGTAGACGTGGAGTAGAACAGACCGTACATGAGCAGTAGTACAACTTGTAGACTTGCATTGGAACAGACTGTAGATGTGCATTATAACAGACTGTAGATGTGCAGTAAAACAGACTGTAGACATGCAGTAGAACAGACTGCAGTAGAGCAATAGAACAGACTGTAAACTGGCATTAGAAAAGACTGTAGAGGTGCAGTTGAACATACTGTAGACTTGCAGTTAAACAGACTTCAGAGCAGCAGTAGTACAGACACTAGATTGGCTTTAGAAATGACTGTAGATGAGCATTAAAAAGACTGTAAACGTCCAGTAGAACAGACTGACAATGTGCAGAAGAATAGACTGTAGAGATGGAGTAGTACAGACTGTAGACGAGCATTAGAACAGACTGTATATAAGTATTACAAAACACTCTAGACATGCTTTAGAACAGACTGTAGAGGTGCAGTAATACAGACTGTAGACGAGCATTAGAACAGACTGTAGAGGTGCAGTTGAACAGACTGTAGACTTGCAGTTAAACAGACTGTAAACATTTATTAGAAGAGATTTTAGACCTGCAGTAGAACAGACCGTAGATGAGCAGTAGTAAAGACTGTAGACTTGCATTAGAAGAGACTGTAGATGTGCATTAGAACAGACTTTAGAAGTGCAGTAGTAGAGACTGTAGACGTGCAGTAGAACAGAGTGTAGATAAGCAGTAGTATAGACTGTAGACTTGCATTAGAACAGACTGTAGATCTTCAGTAGAACAGACTGTAGATATGCAGTAAAAAGACTGTAGAAGTGCAATAGAACAGTCTTCAGTAGAGCAGAGGTACAGACTGTAAAATGGCACTAGAACAGACTGTAGACTTGGAGTTGAACAGACTTCAGAGCAGCAGCAGTAGAACAGACTCTAGATTGGCTTTAGAACTGACTGTAGACGAGCATTAGAACAGACTGTAAACGTCCAGTAGAACAGACTGTAGATGTGCATTAGAACAGACTGTAGACGTACAATAGAACAGACTGTAGACGAGCATTAGAACAGATTGTAGACGTCCAGTAGAACAGTCTGTATTTGTGCAGTTTTACAGACTAAAGACCTGCATTAGAGCAGACTGTGGACGAGCATTAGAACAGACAATAGACGCATAAGAACATAATGTAGTGAAGTAGAACAAATTGTAGAGATGCAGTAGTACAGAATGTCGACAATTATCACAACAGACTATAGTCGACAAACAGTAGAACAGACTGTAGACTTGCATTAGAAAAGACTGTAGATGTGCAGTAGAACAAACTGTAGATGTGCAGTAGAACAGACTGACGATGTGCAGAAGAATAGACTGTAGAGGGCAATAGTTGAGACTTTACACGAGCATTAGAACAGACTGTACATGAGTATTAGAAAAGACTGTAGACATGTTTTAGAACAGACTGTAGAGTTTCACTAGTACAGACTCTAGACGACCATTAGAACAAACTGTAGATGTGCAGTAGAAGAGACTGTAGAGGTGCAGTAGTGCGGAAAGTTGACAATTATGAAAAAGACTATAGTCGTGCAGTAGAACAGACTGTAGGCGTGCAATAGAGAACAGACTGTAGTGGTGCAGTTGAACAGATTGTAGACGTGCAGTTGAACAGACTTCATAGCAGCAGTAGTACAGACTCTAGAATGGCTTCAGAACTGATTGTAGACGAGCATTAGAACTGACTGTAGACGACCATTAGAACAGACTGTACATGTGCAGTAGAAGAGATTGTAGATGTGCAGTAGAACAGACTGTGGAGCCGCAGTAGTACACACTCTAGACTGGCATTAGAACAGACTGTAGACTTGCAGTAGAACAGACTGACAATGCTTCAGAGGAATAGGCTTTAGTGGTGCATTAGTTCAGACTGTAGACGAGCATTAGAACAGACTTTATATTAGTATTAGAAAACTCTCTAGACATGCTTTAGAACAGACTGTAGATGTGCAGTAGAACAGACTGTAGACGTTCATTATAACAGACTGTATAGGGCGTCAGTGGCTCAGTGGTAGAGCGGTCATCTTTCAACCGGAAGGTAGTGTGTTCGATTCCCGCTCTCCCCACAATTCATTCTGTCATTGTGTCCTTGGGCAAGACACTTAACCCACCTTGCCTCGTATGAATGTTTAAGAATGTTCAGTGAATGTATGTGGTGATGTTCAAAGAGGCCTTAGGCGCAAAATGGCTGCCACGTCTCTGTCAGTCTGCCCCAGGGCATCTGTGGCTACAGTTGTAGTTACCATCACCAGTGTGTGACTGTGTATGAATGAATAATGGACGGCTTGTGGGCGCTTTGAGTCCCTTGGTCCCTTGGGAGAAAAGCGCAATATAAATCCAATCCATTAACTGTAGACCTGCAGTAGAACAGACCGTAGATGAGCAGTAGTACAAACTTTAGACTTGCATGAGAACAGACTGTAGATGTGCATTAGAACAGACTTTAAAAGTGCAGTAGTATAGACTGTAGATATGCAGTAGAACAGACTGTAGAAGTTTATCAGAACAGAATGTAGACGTGCAAAAGAACAGACTGTAAGTGAGCAGTAGTACAGAATGTAGACTTTCATTAGAACAGACTGTAGATGTGCATTAGAACAGACTGTATATGAGCAGTAAAACAGACTGTAGACGTGCAGTAGAACAGACTGCAGTAGAGCAGAAGTACAGACTGTAAACTGGCATTAGAACAGACTGTAGATGAGCAGTAGTACAGACTGTAGACTTGCATTAGAAATGACTGTAAACATCCAGTAAAACAGACTGACAATGTGCAGAAGAATAGACTAGGTGCAGTACTACAGACTGTACATGAGCATTAGAACAGACTGTATATGAGTATTAGAAAACACTCTAGACATGCTTTAGAACAGACTGTAGAAGAGCAGTAGTTCAGACTGTAGACAAGCATTAGAACAAACTGTATATTTGAATTAGAAAACACTATAGACATGCTTTAGAACAGACTGTAGAGGTGCAGTTTAACAGACTGTAGACGAGCATTAAAACAGACTGTATTTGAGTATAAGAAAACACTCTAGACATGCTTTGGAACAGACTGTAGAGGTGCAGTAATACAGACTGTAGACAAGCATTAGAACAGTCTGTAGAAGTGCAGTATTACAGACTATAGATGTGCAGTAGAACAGACTGTAGACATTTATTAGAAGAGATTTTAGACCTGCAGTAGAACAGACCGTAGATGAGCAGTAGTAAAGACTGTAGACTTGCATTAGAACAGACTGTAGATGTGCATTAGAACAGACTGTAGATGTGCATTAGAACAGACTGTAGACCTTTAATAAAACCGACTAGAGTTGTGCAGTAGAACAGATTGTAGAAGAGCAGTAGAAGAGACAGTGGACTTGCAGTTGAACAGACTGTAGATGTGCATTAGAACAGACTGTAGATGTGCAGTAGAACAGACTGTAGACCTGCAGTAGAACAGACTGTAAAGGAGAAGTAGAACAAACTGTAGAGGTGGAGTAGTAAAGACTTTTATTGGACATTAGAACAGACTGTATTCGAGCAATAGAACAGACTATAGATGTGCAGTAGTACAGACTGCATTAGAACAGACTGTGGACGAGTATTTGAAGAGACTATATACGTGTATAGAACAGACTGTAGATGTCCAGTAAACAGACTAATGATGCTGCAGAAGAATAGAATTTAAATGTCCGTTAGTAGAGACTGTAGACGAGCATTAGAACAGACTGTGTATGAGTATTAGAATAGACTGTAGACATACTTTAGAACAGACTGTAGAGGTGCAATAGTACAGACTGTACACGAGCAGTAGTACAGACTGTAGACTTGCATTAGAACAGACTGTAGATGTGCATTAGAACAGAATGTAGACATACAATAGAACAGACTGAGGTGCAGTTGAACAGACTACAGACATGCAGTTGAACAGACTTCAGAGCAGCAGTAGAACAGACTGTAGACGTGCAGTAGAACAGACTGCAGTAGAGCAGAGGTAAAGAATGTAAACTGGCATTAGAACAGACTGTTGAGGTGTAGTTGAAATGACTGTAGACGTGCAGTAATACAGACTGTAGACGAGCATTAGAACAGACTGTAGAAGTGCAGTAGTACAGACTGTAGATGTGCAGTAGAACAGACTGTAGACGCTTTATTACAACAGACTGTAGACCTGTAGTAGAACAGACCGTAAATGAGCAGTAGTACAGACTGTAGACTTGCATTAGAACAGACTGTAAATGAGCAGTAGTACAGATTATAGACTTGCATTAGAACAGACTGTGGACGAGCATTAGAACAGACTATAGACTGTAGACGATTATTAGAACAGACTGTAGACCTGCACTAGAACAGACCATAGATGAGCAGTAGTACTGACTATAGACTTGCATTAGAACAGACTGTAGATGTGCATTAGAAACAGACTTTAGAAGTGCAGTAGTAGAGACTGTAGATGTGTAGTAGAAAAGACTGTAGACGTTTATCAGAACAGACTGACAAAGTGCAGAAGAATAGACTATAGAGGTGCAGTAGTACAGACTGTAGACGAGCATTAGAACAGACTCTATATGAATATTAGAAAACACTCTAGATATGCTTTAGAACAGATTGTAGAGGTGCAGTAATACAGACTGCAGATGAGCATTAGAACAGATTTTAGAAGTGCAGTAGTACAGACTGTAGATGAGCAGTAGCACAGACTGTAGACTTGCATTAGAACAGACTGTTGATGAGCATTAGAATAGACTTTAGAAGTACAGTAGTAATGACTGTAGAAATGCTGTAGAATAGACTATAGACGTTTATAAAAAGACTATAGACGTGCAGTAGAACAAAATGCGGTAGAGCAGAGGTACAGACTGTAAAGTAGCATTATAAGAGACTGTAGACGTACAATAGAACAGACTGTAGACGAGCATTAGAACAGACTGTATACGTCTAGTAGAACAGACTGTAGATGTGCAATAGTACAGACTAAAGACCTGCATTAGAACAGACTGTGGACGAGCATTAGAACAGACTATAGATGTGCATTAGAACAGACTGTAGTTGTCCATTAGAACAGACTGTAGATGTGCATTAGAAAAGACTGACGATGTGCAGAATAATAGACTGTAGAGGTGCAGTAGTTAAGACTTTACAGAGCATTAGAACAGACTGTACATTAGTATTAGAAAAGACTGTAGACATGCTTTACAACAGACTGTAGAGGTGAAGTAGTACAGACTGTAGACGACCACTAGAACAAACTGTAGATGTGCAGTAGAAGAGACTGTAGAGGTGCTGTAGTACAGAATGTTGACTATTATTAGAAGAGACTGTAGGCGTGCAGTAGAACAGACTCTAGACAATTATTAGAACAGACTGTAGACTTCACAAGAACACACTGTAGATGTGCATTAGAAAAGACTGTAGACATTTATTAATACAGACTATAGTCGTGCAGTAGAACAGACTGTAGAAGTGCAGTAGAATAGACTGCAGTAGAGCAGTAGTAAAGACTGTAAAATGGCATTAGAACAGACTGTAGACAGCCAGTAGAACAGACTGTAGAGGTGCAGTTGTACAGACTGTAGATGTGTAGTAGAACAGACTGTAGACATTTATCAGAACAGACTGTAGATGTGCAATAGAACAGACTGTAGATGAGCAGTAGTACAGACTGTAGACTTGCATTAGAACAGACTGTAGATGTGCATTAGAACAGACTGTAGATGTGCAGTAAAACAGACTGTAGACGTGCAGTTGAACAGACTTTAGATGTGCATTTGAACAGATGTCAGAGCATCAGTAGTACAGACTCTAGATTGGCTTTAGAACAGACTGTAGATGAGCTTTAGAACAGGCTGTAAACGTCCAGTAGAACAGACTGACAATTAGAACAGATTGTAGTTTTGCAGTAAAACAGACTGTAGACGCGTGCAGGTGAACAGAAATCAGAGCAGCAGTAGTACAGACTCTAGAATTACCTTAGAACAGACTGTAAACGAGCAATAGAAATGACTGTAAACGTCCGTGAGAACAAACTGACAATGTGCAAAAGAATAGACTCTAGAGCTGCAGTAGTACAGACTGTAGATGAGCAAATAAACAGACTGTATATGAGTTTTAGAAAACACTGTAGACATGCATTTATAACAGACTGTAGAGGTGCAGTAATACAGACTGTAGACGAGCATTAGAACAGACTGTAGAAGTGCAGTAGTACAGACTGTAGAGGTGCAGTTGAACAGACTGTAGACATGCAGTTGAACAGACTTCAGAGCAGAATTAGTACAGACTGTAGATTGTAGAACAGACTGACAATTAGAACAGATTTTAGATGTGCAGTAAAAATGACTGTAGACGTGCAGTAGAATAGAGTGCAGTAGAGCAATAGTACAGACTGTAAAATGGCATTAGATCAGACTGTAGACATGCAGTAGAACAGACAGTAGAGGTGCAGTTGTACAGACTGTAGACGAGCATTAGAACAGACTGTTGATGTGCAGTAGAAAAGACTGTAGACATACAATAGAACAGACTGTAGATGAGCATTAGAACAGAATGTAGGCGTCCATTAGAACAGACTGTAGATGTGCAGTAGTAAAGACTAAAGACCTGCATAAGAATAGACTGTGGACGAGCATTAGAACAGACTGTAGATGTGCTTTAGTACAGACTGTAGAGGTGCAGTAATACAGACAGTAGACGAGCATTAGAAGAGACAGTAGAAGGGCAATAATAAATGTCGACATTCTGTACTACTGCACCTAAATAGTCTTTTCTACTGCACATCTACAGTCTGAAGTACTGCACTTCTACAGTCTGTTTTAATGCTTGTCTACAATCTATACAACTGCATCTCTACAGTCTGTTCTAAAGCATTTCTACAGTGTTTTCTAATACTCATATAGAGTATGTTCTAATGCTCATCTACAGTCTGTAGTAATGCACCTCTAGAGTCTATTCTTCTGCACATTGTCTGTTCTACTGGACGTTTACAGTAATTTCTAATGCTTGTCTACAGTCTGTTCTACTGCACAACTATTGTCTGTTTTAATAATTGTCTACAGTCTCTTCTAATGCACATCTACAGTCTGTTCTAATGCACATCTACAGTCTGTTCAACTGCACCTCTACAGTCTGTTCTATTGCACGCCTACAGTCTGTTCTACTGCACGACTATAGTCTATTTTTAATAAACGTCTACAGTCTTTTCTAATGCACATCTACAGTCTGTTCTACTGCAGGTATACAGTCTGTTCTAATAAACGTCTACATTCTGTTCTACTGCACATCTACAGTCTGTATGTTATAGGAATATTTTATATCCATATATTTAACCAGAGAGAAACGGAGACCGATTATAATTTAACAAGCAATGGCCAAAAATTAATCCTTGCAAGGAGAAGCAAAGCAGCACAATATTACAGCGGAAGGTTTGCTTAAAGATGTAAACATAACATGGGATTATATACAACACAGTGACGTCCCTGGTGAGAGGCGTTCACAATGGTCCAGGAGCAGAAGTCCGTGGCAAGCCATGTCTCAGTCCTGTTATGTCTACTTAATGCTTGGATTAGCACGAAGGGCATGACATGAATTTGACATGACCTGAGGAGAACTATACGTCAGTAACAATAAACATTAAAATTAAAATTATTATAACACTGTACAACTACACTTCTACAGTCTGTATAATGCTCGCTTGCAGTCTGTATTACTGCACCTCAACAGTTTGTTCTACTGCACATCTACAGTCTGTTCTACTGCTTGTCTACAGTCTGTTCTACTGCACGACTATTGTCTGTTTTAATAATTGTCTACAGTCTCTTCTAATGCACATCTACAGTCTGTTCTAATGCACATCTACAATCTGTTCTAATGGACATCTACAGTCTGTTCTAATAATTGTCTAGAGTCCGTTCTACTGCACATCTACTCTCTGTTCTAATAATTATCAACATTCTGTACTACTGCACAGCTACAGTCTGTTCTAATGCACATCTACAGTCTGTTCTAATGCAAGTCTACAATCTGTACTACTGCTCATCTACAGTCTGATCTACTGCACGTCTATAGTCTGTACAACTGCACCTCTACAGTCTGTTCTACTGCATGTCTACAGTCTGTTCTAATGCCAGTTTACAGTCTGTACCACTGCTCCACTGCAGTTTATTCTACTGCACGTCTACAGTCTGTTTTACTCACATCTATAGTCTGTTCTAATGCACATCTACATTTTCTAATGCAAGTCTACAGTCTGTTCTACTGCATGTCTATAGTCTGTTTAACTGCACATCTACAATCTGTTCTAATTGTCAATCTGTTCTACTGACATTTACAGTCTGTTCTAAAGCTCGTCTACAGTCTGTTCTAAAGCCAATCTAGAGTCTGTACTACTGCTGCTCTGAAGTCTGTTAAATTGCAGTCTGTTTTTGCAGGTCTTTAATATATATATATTACTACACATCTACAGTCTCTTCTACTGCACGCCTACTGTCTGTTCAACTGCACATCTACTGTCTGTTCTAATGCAAGTCTATAATCTGTACTACTGCTCTTCTACAGTCTGTACTACTGCACCTCTACAGTCTCTTCTAAAGCATGTCTACAATCTATTCTAATACTCATATATAGTCTATTCTAATACTTGTTTACAGTCCGTTCTACTGCACGTCTATAGTCTTTTCTAATAATTGTCGACAGTCTGTACTACTGCACCTATACAGTCTCTTCTACTGCACATCTACAGTCTGTTCTAATGCTTGTCTATAGTCTGAACTACTGCACCTCTACAATCTGTTCTAAAGCATGTCTAGAGTGTTTTCTAATACTCATATACAGTCTGTTCTAATGCGCTTCTACAGTCTGTACTACTGCATCTCTACAGTCTATTCTTCTGCACATTGTCAGTCTGTTCTACTGGACGTTTACAGTCTGTTCTAATAATTGTCTAGAGTCCGTTCTACTGCACATCTACTCTCTGTTCTAATAATTATCAACATTCTGTACTACTGCACAGCTACAGTCTGTTCTAATGCACATCTACAGTCTGTTCTAATGCAAGTCTACAATCTGTACTACTGCTCATCTACAGTCTGATCTACTGCACGTCTATAGTCTGTACAACTGCACCTCTACAGTCTGTTCTACTGCATGTCTACAGTCTGTTCTAATGCCAGTTTACAGTCTGTACCACTGCTCCACTGCAGTTTATTCTACTGCACGTCTACAGTCTGTTTTACTCCACATCTATAGTCTGTTCTAATGCACATCTACATTATGTTCTAATGCAAGTCTACAGTCTGTTCTACTGCATGTCTATAGTCTGTTTAACTGCACATCTACAATCTGTTCTAATTGTCAATCTGTTCTACTGGACATTTACAGTCTGTTCTAAAGCTCGTCTACAGTCTGTTCTAAAGCCAATCTAGAGTCTGTACTACTGCTGCTCTGAAGTCTGTTAAATTGCAGTCTGTTTTGCAGGTCTTTAATATATATATATTACTACACATCTACAGTCTCTTCTACTGCACGTCTACTGTCTGTTCAACTGCACCTCTACAGTCACTTCTATTGCACGTCTACAGTCTATTCTAATGCACATCTACTGTCTGTTCTAATGCAAGTCTATAATCTGTACTACTGCTCTTCTACAGTCTGTACTACTGCACCTCTACAGTCTCTTCTAAAGCATGTCTACAATCTATTCTAATACTCATATATAGTCTATTCTAATACTTGTTTACAGTCCGTTCTACTGCACGTCTATAGTCTTTTCTAATAATTGTCGACAGTCTGTACTACTGCACCTATACAGTCTCTTCTACTGCACATCTACAGTCTGTTCTAATGCTTGTCTATAGTCTGAACTACTGCACCTCTACAATCTGTTCTAAAGCATGTCTAGAGTGTTTTCTAATACTCATATACAGTCTGTTCTAATGCGCTTCTACAGTCTGTACTACTGCATCTCTACAGTCTATTCTTCTGCACATTGTCAGTCTGTTCTACTGGACGTTTACAGTCTGTTCTAATGCTCGTCTACAGTCTGTTCTAAAGCCAATCTAGAGTCTGTACTACTGCTGCTCTGAAGTATGTTTAACTGCACGTCTACAGTCTGTTCAACTGCACCACTACAGTCTGTTCTACTGCACGACTATAGTCTCTTTTAATAAACGTCTACAGTCTCCTCTAATGCACATCTACAGTCTGTTCTACTGGATGTCTACAGTCTGTTCTAATTATTGTTTAGAGTCTGTTTTACTGCACTCCTACAGTCTCTTTAATAATTGTTAACTTTCTGTACTACTGCACCTTTACAGTCTCTTCTACTGCATATCTACAGTTTGTTCTAATTGTCGTCTAGAGTCTGTACTACTGGAACTCTACTGTCTGTTCTAAAACATGTCTACAGTCTTTTCTAATACTCATGTACTGTTTGTTCTAATGCTCGTGTAAAGTCTCAACTACTGCCCTCTACAGTCTATTCTTTTGCACATCGTCAGTCTGTTCTACTGCACATCTACAGTTTGTTCTACTGCACATCTATAGTCTGTTCTAATGCATGTCTACAGTCTGTTCTAATGCAAGTCTACAGTCTGTACTACTGCTCATCTACAGTCTGTTCTACTGCACGTCTACAGTCTTTTCTTATAAACGTCTTCAGTCTGTTCTACTGCACATCTATAGTCTGTTCTACTGCACTTCTACAGTCTGTACTACTGCACTTCTAAAGTCTATTCTAATGCTCATTTATAGTCTGTTCTACTGCACGTCTACAGTCTGTTCTACTGCACATCTACAGTCTGTACAACTGCACCTCTACTGTCTGTTCTAAAGCATGTCTACTGTGTTTTCTAATACTTAAATACATTCTGTTCTAATGCTCATCTACAGTCTGTACAACTGCACCTCTACTGTCTGTTCTAAAGCATGTCTACAGTGTTTTCTAATACTTAAATACATTCTGTTCTAATGATCGTCTACAGTCTGTTCTAAAGCCAATCTAGAGTCTGTACTGCTGCTGCACTGAAGTCTGTACAACTGCATGTCTACAGTCTGCTAAACTGCATCTCTACAGG
The DNA here is from genome assembly GCA_024349245.1 of Neodontobutis hainanensis. Lineage (NCBI taxonomy): Eukaryota > Metazoa > Chordata > Actinopteri > Gobiiformes > Odontobutidae > Neodontobutis > Neodontobutis hainanensis. Next base: position 13,090 of record JALDNG010003602.1, on the reverse strand, counting down.
TTCTTCTATTGTATGTCTACAGTCTGTTCTAATACACATCTACAGTCTGTTCTAATGCAAGTCTACAGTATATACTACTGCTTGTCTACAGTCTGTTTAACTGCAAGTCTACAGTCTTTTCAACTGCACCTCTACAGTCTGTTCTAATGCCAGTTTACAATCTGTACTATTGCTCTACTGCAGTCTGTTCTACTGCATGTCTACAGTCTGTTTTACTGCACATCTACAGTCTGTTCTAATGCACATCTACAGTCTGTTCTAATGCAAGTCTACATTCTGTACTACCGCTCATCTACGGTCTGTTCTACTGCACGTCTACAATCTGTTTTAATAAACGTCTACAGTCTGTTCTGCACATTTACAGTCTGTACTACTGCACTTCTACAGTCTTTTTAATGCTCGTCTACAGTCTGTATTACTGCACCTCTACAGTCTGTTGTAAAGCATGTCTAGAGTGTTTTCTAAAACTTATATACAGTCTGTTCTAATGGTCATCTACAGTCTGAACTTCTGCACCTCTATAGTCTGTTCTAAAGCATGCCTACAGTGTTTTCTAATACTCAAATACAGTCTGTTCTAATGCTCGTCTACATTCTGTACTACTGCACCTCTACAGTCTGTTCTTCTGCACATTGTCAGTCTGTTCTACTGGACGTTTACAGTCTGCTCTAATGCTCGTCTACAGTCAGTTCTAAAGCCAAATCTAGAGTCTGTACTACTGCTGCTCTGAAGTTTGTTCAACTGCAAGTCTACAGAATGTTCAACTGGAGCTCTACAGTCTGTTCTAATGCCAGTTTACAGTCTGTACTATTGCTGTACTGCAGTCTGTTCTACTGCATGTCTACATTCTGTTTTAGTGAACATCTACAGTCTGTTCTAATGCACATCTAAAGTCTGTTCTAATGCAAGTCTAGAGTCTGTACCACTGCTTGTCTACAGTCTGTTCTACTGCACTTCTACAGTCTGTTCTAATAAACGTATACAGTCTTTTCTACTGCTCATCTACAGTCTATACTACTGCACTTCTACAGTCTGTTCTATAGCTCGTTTACAGTCTGTATTACTGCACCTCTACAGTCTGTTCTAAAGAATGTCTAGAGTGTTTTCTAATACTCATATACAGTCTGTTCTAATGCTCGTCTACCCAACTGCACCTCTTCAGTTTGTTCTAAAGCATGTCTACAGTGTTTTGTAAAACTCATATACAGTCTGTTCTAATGCTCACCTACAGTCTGTACTACAGCACCTCTAGAGTCTTTTCTTCCGCATTGTCAGTCTGTTCTACTGGACGTTTACAGTCATTTCTAAAGCTTGTCTACAGTCTGTTCTAAAGCCAGTCTAGAGTCTGTTCTACTGCTGCTGTGAAGTCTGTTCAACTGCATGTCTATAGTCTGTTCAACTGCACCTCTACAGTCTGTTTTATTGTATGTCTACATTCTGTTCTAATGTACATCTACAGTCTTTTCAAATGCAAGTCAACAGTCTGTACTACCTTTTGTGCACAGTCTGTACTACTGCACCTCTACAGTCTGTTCTAAAGCATGTCTACAGTCTATTCTAATACTCATATACAGTCTGTTCTAATACTCGTCTACAGTCTCTACTAACGGACTTTTAAATTCTATTCTTCTGCAGCATCGTTAGTCTGTTTTACTGGACATTTACAGTCTGTTCTAAAACTCGTCTATAGTCTGTTCCAATACTCGTCCACAGTCTGTTCTAATGCATTCTGTTCTAATGCACATCTATAGTCTGTTCTATTGCTCGAATACAGTCTGTTCTAATGCCCAATAAAAGTCTTTACTACTCCACCTCTACAGTTTGTTCTACTTCTCCTCTACATTCTGTTCTAGTGCAGGTCTACAGTCTGTTCTATTGCTAGTCTAGAGTCTTTACTACTGCTGCTCTGCAGTTTGTACTCTTGCTCATCTACAGTCTGTTCTACTGCATGTGTACAGTCTTTTCTTATAAACGTCTATAGTATGTTCTAATGTACATCTACTGCACTTCTAAAGTCTATTCTAATGCTCATCTACGGTCTGTTCTACTGCAGGTCTACAGTCTGATCTAATAAACGTCTACAGTCTGTACTACTGCACATCTACAGTCTGTACTACTGCACTTCTACAGTCTCTTCTAATGCCAGTTTACAGTCTGTACTATTGCTCTACTGCAGTCTCTTCTACTGCATGTCTATAGTCTGTTTTACTGCACATCTACAGTTTGTTCTAAAGCATGTTTAGAGTGTTTTCTAATACAAATATACAGTCTGTACTACTGCACCTCTAGAGTCTATTCTTCTGCACATTGTCAGTCTCTTCTACTGTACGTTTACAGTCTGTTGTAATGCTCGCCTACAATCTGTTCTAAAGCAAATCTAAAGTCTGTACGACTGCTGCTCTGAAGTCTGTACAACTGCACGTCTACAGTCTGTTCAACTGCACCTCTACAGTCACTTCTATTGTACGTCTACAGTCTATTCTAATGCACATCTACAGTCTTTTCTAATGCAAGTCTATAATCTGTACTACTGTTTGTCTACAGTCTGTACTACTGCACCTCTACAGTCTCTTCTAAAGCATGTCTACAATCTATTCTAATACTCATACAGTCTGTTCTAATACTTTTTACAGTCTGTACTAATGCATCTCTAAAGTCTATTCTTCTGAAGCATTGTCAGTCTTTTCTAATAATTGTCGACATTCTGTACTACTTCACCTCTACAGTCTCTTCTACTGCACAATTACAGTCTGTTCTAATGCTCGTCTATAGTCTGAACTACTGCACCTCTACAATCTGTTCTAAAGCATGTCTAGACTGTTTTCTAATACTCATATAGAGTCTGTGCAAATGTCTACAGTCTGTACTACTGCATCTCTACAGTCTTTTCTTCTGCATATTGTCAGTCTGTTCTACTGGACGTTTATAGTCTGTTCTAATGCTCGTCTACAGTCAGTTCTAAAGCCAGTTTACAGTCTGTACTACTGCTCTACTGCAGTCTCTTCCACTACACGTCTACAGTCTGTTTTACTGCACATCTACAGTTTGTTCTAATGTACATCTACTGTCTGTTCTAATGCAAGTCTAGAGTCTGTTTTACTGCACATCTACAGTCTGTTCTAAAGCATGTCTAGAGTGTTTTCAAATACTCATATACAGTCTGCTCTATTGCTCATCTACAGTATGTACTACTGCACCTCTAGAGTCTATCCTTTTGCACATTGTTAGGGTTAGGGTTAGTTGTCCAGTAGAACAGACTGTAGCCGAACAGTAGTTTAGAATGTAGACTTGAAATAGAACAGACTGTAGATGTGCAGTAGAACAGACTGTAGACGTTTAATAAAAGAGACTATAGTCGTGCAGTACAACAGAGTGTAAACGAAAAGTAGATTAGAATGTAGACTTGCATAAGAACAGACTATGGAGGTGCAGTTGAACAGACTGTAGACAGCAGTAGTACAGACTGTAGAATGGCTTTAGAACTGACTATACACAATCATAGAGGACCATTAAAACAGACTGTAGATGTGCAGTAGAAGAGACTGTAGAGGTGCAGTTGTACAGAATCTTGACAATTATTAGAACAGACTGTAGACGTCTAGTAGAAGAGACTGTAGACGTTTATTAAAAATGAGTATAGTCATGCAGTAGAACAGACTGTAGACCTCTAGTTGAACAGACTGTAGCTGTGCATTAGAACAGACTGTAGACATGCAGTAGAACATACTGTAGAGGATCAGTAGAACAAACAGTAGAGCTGGAGTAGTAAAGACTGTTATTGGGCATTAAAACAGACTATATTCAAGCAATAGAAAGGAACAATAGATGTCTGGTCGTACAGATTGCATTAGAACAGACTGTGGATGAGCATTTGAACAGACTATAGACGTGTATTAGAACAGATTGTAGATGCGCAGTAGAAAAGACTGTAAGGTGCAGTAGTACAGAATGTCGATAATTATTAGAAAAGACTGTAGACGTGCAGTAGAACGGACTGTAGAAAATTATTAGAACAGACTGTAGACTTGCAGTAGAACAGACTCACAGTGCTTCAGAAGAATAGACTTTAGAGGTGCATTAGTACAGACTGTAGACGATTATTAGAATAGACTGTATATGAGTATTAGAAAACACTCTAGACATGCTTTAGAACAGACTGTAGAGGTGCAGTAGTACAGACTGTAGACCTGCAGTAGAATAGACTGTAGATGTGCATTAGAACAGACTTTAGAAGTGCAGTAGTAGAAACTGTAGATATGCAGTAGAACAGACTGTAGATGTGCAGTAAAACAGACTGTAGACATGCAGTAGAACAGACTGCGGTAGAGCAGTAGTACAGACAGTAAAATGGCATTAGAACAGACTGTAGAGGAACAGTAGAACAAACTGTAGAGGTCGAGTAGTAAATACTGTTATTGGGCAATAGAACAGACGATATTCGAGAGCAATAGAACAGACTATAGATGTGTGGTCGTACGGACTGCATTAGAACAGATTGTGGACGAACATTTGAACAGACTAATGACGTGCATTAGAACAGACTTTAGATGTGCAGTAGAAGAGACTGTAGACAATTATTAGAACAGACTGTAGCCATGCAGTAGAACAGACTGTAGAGGTAGAACAGTAAAGACTTTTATTGGGGATTAGAACAGACTGTAGACAAGCAATAGAACAGATTGTAGATGTGCAGTAGTATAGACTGTAGACCTGCATTAGAAGAGACTCTAGATGCGCAGTAGAACAGACTGTAAACGTGCAGTAGAACAGACTGACAATGTGCAGAAGAATAGACTGTAGAGGTGCAGTAGTTCAGACTGTGGACGAGCATTAGAACAGACTCTATATGAGTATTAGAAAACACTCTAGACATGCTTTAGAACAGATTGTAAAAGGTGCAGTATTTCAGAATGTTGTGAGCATTAGAACAGACTGTATATGAGTATTAGAATACACTCTAGACATGCTTTAGAACAGACTGTAGATGAGCAGTCGTACTGACTGTAGACTAGCATTAGAACAGACTGTAGATGTGCATTAGAACAGACTGTAGATGTGCAGTAGAACAGACGTTAGATGTTTGTAAGAACAGACTGTAGACCTGCAAAAGAACAGATTGTAGATGCGCAGTAAAAGAAACTATAGATTTACATTAGAATAGACTGTAGAAATAACTGTAAACGAGCATTAGAACAGACTGTAAACGTCCAGTAGAACAGACTAACAATGTGCAGAAGAATAGACTGTAGAGATGCAGTAGTACAGACTCTAGACGAGCAGTAGAATAGACTGTAGATGTGCATTAGAACAGACTTTAGAAGTGCAGTAATAGAGACTGTAGATGTGTAGTAGAACAGACTGTAGACGTTTATCAGAACAGACTGTAGACGTGCAGTAGAACAGACTGTAAATGAGCAGTAGTACAGGCTGTAGACCTGTATTAGAAAAGACTTTAGATGTGCATTAGATCAAACTATAGATGTGCAGTAGAACAGACTGTAGACATTTATTAGAACAGACTGTAGACCTGCACTAGAACAGACCTTAGATGAGCAGTAGTACAGACTATAGACTTTAATTAGAACAGACTGAAGATATACATTAGAACAGACTTTAGAAGTGCAGTAGTAGAGACTGTAGATGTGTAGTAAAACAGACTGTAGAAGTTTATCAGAACAGACTGTAGAAGTGCAGTAGAACAGACTGTAGATGAGCAGTAGTACAAACTGTAGACTTGCATTAGAACAGACAGTAGATGTGCTATAGAACAGACTGTAGATGTGCAGTAGAACAGACTGTAGACGTTTATCAGAACAGACTGTAGACGTGCAAAAGAACAGACCATAGATGAGCAGTAAAACAGACTAGAAACTTGCATTAGAACAAACTGTAGAACTGACTGTAGACGAGCATTAGAACTAACTGTAAACGTAGTAGAACAGACTGACAATGTGCAGAAGAATATACTGTAGAGATGCAGCAGTACAGACTGTAGACGAGCATTAGAACAGACTGTATATAAGAATTAGAAAACACTCTAGACATACTTTAGAACAGACTGTAGAAGTGCAGTAGTTCAGACTGTAGACGAGGATTAGAACAGACTCTATACCAGTATTAAAAACACTCTAGACATGCTTTAGAACAGATTGTAGAGGTGCAGTAATACAGACTATTGACTTGCATTAGTACAGACTGTAGATGTTCATTAGAACAGACTTTAGTAGAGCAGTAGTACAGACTGTTAACTGGCATTAGAACATACTGTAGACGTGCAGTAGAACAGACTGTAGATGAGCAGTAGTACAGACTGTAGACTTGCATTAGAACAGACTGTAGATGTGCATTGGAACAGACTGTAGATGTGCAGTAAAACAGACTGTAGATGTGCAGTAGAACAGACTGCAGTAGAGCAGAGGTACAGACTGTAAACTGGAATTAGAACAGACTGTTGAGGTGCAGTTGAAATGACTGTAGAGTGCAGTTGAACAGACTGTAGACTTAACATTATAATAGACTGTAGACGCGAGTAGAACAGAACAGTAGAACAACATAGTAGAACATGTGCAGTAGTACAGACTAAAGACCTGCATTAGAACAGACTGTGGATGAGCATTAGAACAGATTATAGAAGTGCATTAGAACAGACTGTAGATGTCCATTAGAACAGACTGTAGATGTGTAGTAGAACAGACTGACGATGTGCAGAAGAATAGACCGTAGAGGCTTCAGTAGTTGAGACTTTACACGAGCATTAGAACAGACTGTACATGAGTATTAGAAAAGACCGTAGACATGATTTAGAACAGACTGTAGAGGTGCAGTAGTACAGACTGTAGACTTGCAGTTTAACAGACTGTAGCTGTGCATTAGAACAGACTGTAGATGTGCAGTAGAACAGACTGTAGACATTTTTTAGAAATGACTGTAGACGTGCAGTAGAACAGACTGTAGATGGGCAGTAGTACAGACTGTAGACTTTCATTAGAACAGACAGTAGATGTACATTAGAACAGATTGTAGATGTGCAGTAAAACAGAATTTAGTGGAAGAGACTGTAATAGAGCAGTAGTACAGACTTTAATCTGACATTTGAACAGACTGTAGAGGTGCAGTTGAACAGACTGTAGACGAGCATTAGAAAAGACTCTATATGAGTATTAGAAAACACTCTAGACATGCTTTAGAACAGATTGTAGAGGTGCAGTAGTTCAGACTGTAGACGAGCATTAGAACAGACTGTATATAAGTATTAGAAAACACTCTAGACATGCTTTAGAACAGACTGTAGAGGTGCAATAATACAGACTGTAGACGAGCATTAGAAAAGACTGTAGAAGTGCAGTAGAAGAGATTGTAAATGTGCAGTAGAACAGGCTGTAGACGTTTATTAGAACAGACTGTAGACCTGCACTAGAACAGACCGTATATGAGCAGTAGTACAGACTATAGACATGGATTAAAACAGACTGTAGATGTGCATTAGAACAGACTTTAGAAGTGCAGTAGTAGAGACTGTAGATGTGTAGTAGAACAGACTGTAGACGTTTATCAGAACAGACTGTAGACGTGCAGTAGAACAGACTGTAGATGAGCAGTAGTACAGACTGTAGACTTGCATTAGAACAGACTGTAGATGTGCAGTGGAACAGACTGTATATGAGTATTATAAAAAACACTGTAGACATGCTTTAGAACAGACTGTAGAGGTGCAGTAGTTCAGACTGTAGACGAGCATTAGAACAAACTGTATATGAGTATTAGAAAAAGCTCTAGACATGCTTTAGAAGAGACTATAGAGGTGGAGTAATACAGACTGTAGACGAGCATTAGAACAGACTGTAGATGTGCAGTAGTACAGACAGAAGATGTGCAATAGAACAGACTGTAGACGAGCAGTAGGACAGACTATAGACTTGCATTAGAACAGACAGTAGATGTACATTAGAACAGACTGTAGATGTGCAGTAAAACAGACGTTAGACGTGCAGTGGAAGAGACTGTAGTAGAGCAGTAGTACAGATTGTAAACTGGCATTAAAACAGACTGTACAGGTGCGATTGAACAGACTGTTGACATGCAGTTGAAAAGACTTCAGAGCAGCAGTAGTACATACTCTAGATTGGATTTAAAACTGACTGTAGACAAGCATTAGAACAGACTGTAAACGTCCAGTAGAACAGACTGACAATATGCAAAAGAATAGATTGTAGAGATTCAGTAGTATAGACTGTAGACGAGAATAAGAACAGACTGTATATGAGTATTAAAAACACTGTAGACATGCTTTAGAACAGACTCTATATGAATATTAGAAAACACTCTAGACATGCTTTAGAACAGATTGTAAAAGGTGCAGTAATACAGACTGTAGATGAGCATTAGTAAAGACTGTAGAAGTGCAGTAGTACAGACTGTAGATGTGCAGTAGAACAGATTGTAGACGTTTATTAGAACACACTGTAGATCTAGACTAGAACAGACCGTAGATGAGCAGTAGTACAGACTATAGACTTGCATTAGAACAGACAGTAGATGTGCATTAGAATAGACTTTAGATGTGCAGTAGTAGAGACTGTAGACGCTTTATCAGAACAAACTGTAGATGTGCAGTAGAACAGACTGTAGACGTATATAGAACAGACTGTAGACCTGCACTAGAACAGACTGTAGATGTGCATTAGAACAGACTGTAGATGTGCATTAGAACAGACTGTAGAGGTGCAGTTGTACAGACTGTAGACGAGCATTAGAACAGACTTTAAACGTCCAGTAGAACAGACTGACAATGTGCAGAAGAATAGACTGTAGAGGCACAGTAGTTCAGACTGTAAATGAGCATTAGAACAGACTATTTATGAGTATTAGAAAATACTCTAGACATGCTTTAGAAGAGACTGTAGAGGTTGCAGAAATACAGACTGTAGACAAGCATTAGAACAGACTGTAGATGTGCAGTAGAACAGACTGTAGACGTTTATTAGAACAGACTGTAGACCTGCACTTAAAGAGACCGTAGATAAGCAGTAGTACAGACTATAGACTTGCATTACAAACAGAATGTATATGAGTATTAGACAAAAATGTAGACATTCTTTAGAACAGACTGTAGAGGTGCAGTAGTTCAGACTGTAAATGAGCATTAGAACAGACTATTTATGAGTATTAGAAAATACTCTAGACATGCTTTAGAAGAGACTGTAGAGGTTGCAGAAATACAGACTGTAGACAAGCATTAGAACAGACTGTAGAAGTGCAGTAGTACAAACTGTAGATGTGCAGTAGATCAGACTGTAGACATTTTTAGAACAGATTGTAGATGTGCAGTAAAACAGACTTTAGTGGAAAAGACTGTAATAGAGCAGTAGTACAGACTTTAATCTGGCATTAGAACATACTGTAGAGGTGCAGTTGAACAGACTGTAGACGAGCATTAGAACAGACTCTATATGAGTATTAGAAAACACTCTAGACATGCTTTAGAACAGATTGTAGAAGTGCAGTAGTTCAGACTGTAGACGAGCATTAGAACAGACTGTATATGAGTATTAGAAAACACTCTAGACATGCTTTAGAACAGAATGTAGAGGTGCAATAATACAGCCTGTAGATGAGCATTAGAAAAGACTGTAGAAGTGCAGTAGTACAGACTGTAGATGTGCAGTAGAACAGATTGTAGACGTTTATTAGAACAGACTGTAGACCTGCACTAGAACACACCGTATATGAGCAGTAGTACAGACTATAGACATGGATTAGAACAGACTGTAGATGTGCATTAGAACAGACTTCATAAGTGCAGTAGTAGAGACTGTAGATGTGTAGTAGAACAGACTGTAGACGTTTATCAGAACAGACTGTAGACGTGCAGTAAAACAGACTGTAGATGAACAGTAGTACAGACTATAGACTTGCATTAGAACAGACTGTATATGAGTATTATAAAAAACACTGTAGACATGCTTTAGAACAGACTGTAGAGGTGCAGTACTTCAGACTGTAGACGAGCATTAGAACAGACTGTATATGAGTATTAGAAAAAACTCTAGACATGCTTTAGAAGAGACTATAGAGGTGGAGTAATACAGACTGTAGACGAGCATTAGAACAGACTGTAGAAGTGCAGTAGTACAGACGGTAGATGTGCAATAGAACAGACTCTAGACGAGCAGTAGTCTGTCCTACTGCTCTAGACGAGCACATCTGCACATCTAGACGAGCAGACTGCACATCTACAGATTGTAGATGTGCAGTAAAACAGACTGTAGACATGCAGTGGAAGAGACTGTAGTAGAGCAGTAGTACAGATTGTAAACTGACATTAAAACAGACTGTACAGGTGCGATTGAAAAGACTGTTGACATGCAGTTGAACAGACTTTAGAGCAGCAGTAGTACATACTCTAGATTGGATTTAAAACTGACTGTAGACAAGCATTAGAACAGACTGTAAACGTCCAGTAGAACAGACTGACAATATGCAAAAGAATAGACTGTAGAGATTCAGTAGTACAGACTGTAGACGAGAATAAGAACAGACTGTATATGAGTATTAAAAAACACTGTAGACATGCTTTAGAACAGACTGTAGAGGTGCAGTAGTTCAGACTAAAGACGAGCTTTAGAACAGACTCTATATGAATATTAGAAAACACTCTAGACATGCTTTAGAACAGATTGTAGAGGTGCAGTAATACAGACTGTAGATGAGCATTAGAAAAGACTGTAGAAGTGCAGTAGTACAGACTGTAGATGTGCAGTAGAACAGATTGTAGACGTTTATTAGAACACACTGTAGATCTAGACTAGAACAGACCGTAGATGAGCAGTAGTACAGACTATAGACTTGCATTAGAACAGACAGTAGATGTGCATTAGAATAGACTGTGGACGAGCATTAGAACAGACTATAGATGTGCATTAGAACAGACTGTAGATGTGCATTAGAACAGACTGTAGATGTGCAGTAGAACAGACTGACGATGTGCAGAAGAATAGATCAGAGAGGTGCAGTAGTTGAGACTTTACACGAGCATTAGAAAAGACTGTAGAGATGCTTTAGAACAGACTGTAGACGTGCAGTAGAACAGACTCTAGACAATTATTAGAACAGACTGGAGACGTCCAGTAGAACAGACTGTAGAAGTGCATTAGAAAAGACTGTAGACGTCTATTAAAACAGACTATAGTCGTGCTGTAGAACAGAATGTAGAAGTGCAGTTGAAAAGACTTCAGAGCAGCATTAGTACAGACTCTAGATTGGCTTTAGAACAGACTGTAGATGAGGTTTAGAACAGACTGTAAATGTCCAGTAGAACAGACTGACAATTAGAAAAGATTGTAAATGTGCACTAAAACAGACTGTAGACGTGCATTAGAATAGACTGCAGTAGAGTAGTAAACTGGCATTAGAACAGACTGTAGACATGCAGTAGAACAGTCTGTAGATGTGCAGTAGAAGAGACTGTAGAGTTGCAGTAGTACAGAATGTTGATAATTATTAGAACAGACAGTAGACGTGCAGTAGATCAGACTGTAGATGTGCATTAGAACAGACTGTAGACGAGCAGTAGAACAGATTGTAGACTTGCAGTAGAACAGACTGTAGACCTGCAGTAGAAGAGACTGTAGAGGAGAAGTAGAACAAACTGTAGAGGTGGAGTAGTGAAGACTGTAGACAAGCATTAGAACAGTCTGTATATGAGTATTAGAAAACAATACTAGAAATGCTTTACAACAGACTGTAAAGGTGCAGTAATACAGACTGTAGACATTTATTAAAACAGACTGTAGACGTGCAGTAGAACAGACCGTAGATGAGTATTAGAAAACACTATAGACATGCAGTAGAACAGACTGCAGTAGAGCAATAGTACAGACTGTAAACTGGCATTAGAACAGACTGTAGAGGTGCAATTAAACAGACTGTAGTCTTGCAGTTAAAAAGACTTCAAAGCAGCAGTAGTACAGACACTAGATTGGCTTTAGAACTGACTGTAGACGAGTATTAAAACAGACTGTATATGAGTATTAGAAAACACTCTAGACATGCTTTAGAACAGACTGTAGAGGTGCAGTTGTACAGACTGTAGACGAGCATTAGAACAGACTTTAAACGCCCAGTAGAACAGACTGACAATGTGCAGAAGAATAGACTGTAGAGGTGCAGTAGTACAGACTGTAGATGAGCATTAGAACAGACTGTATATGAGTATTAGAAAACACTGTGGACATGCTTTAGAACAGACTATAGAGGTGCAGTAGTTCAGACTGTAGACGAGCAGTAGAACCGACTGTATATGAGTATTAGAAAACACTACTAGAAATGCTTTACAACAGAATGTAGAGGTGCAGTAGAACAGACTGTAGACGTGCAGTAGAACAGACTGTTTTGAGCAGTAGTACAGGCTGTATACTTGCATAGGAACAGACTGTAAATGTGCATTAGAACAGACTGTAGATGTGCAGTAAAACAGACTGTAGACTTGCAATAGAGCAGACTGAATACGTGCAGTAGAACAGACTGTAGACATGCAGTAGAACAGACTGTAGAGGTGGAGTTGTAAAGACTTTTATTGGGCATTAGAACAGACTGTAGACAAGCAATAGAACAGATTGTAGATGTGCAGAAGTATAAACTGTAGACCTGCATTAGAAGTGACTGTAGATGCGCAGTAGAAAAGACTGTAAGAAGCAGTAGTACAGAATGTAGACAATTATTACAATAGACTCTAGATGTGCAGTAGAACAGACTTTAGATGAGCATTAGAACAGACTGTAAACGTCCAGTAGAACAGACTGACAATGTGCAGAAGAATAGACTGTAGGGGTGCAGTAGTACAAACTGTATACCAGCATAAGAACAGACTGTATATGAGTATTAGAAAACACTGTAGACATGCTTTAGAACAGACTGTAGAGATACAGTAATACACACTGTAGACAAGCATTTGAAATGACTGTAGAAGTGCAGTAGTACAGACTGTAAATGTGCAGAACAGACTGTAGACGTTTATTAAAAGAAACTGTAGACGTGCAGTAGAACAGACCGTAGATGAGCATTAGAACAGACTGTAGAGCTGCAGTTGAAC
>JALDNG010003601.1:0-25743 GCA_024349245.1 Neodontobutis hainanensis | reverse complement strand
CATGTAATTATATGAACAGATTTATATAAACATCAACAATACCTTTCATATGACACCATATCTGCAAAATTTTATGATTTTTATTCTACACTTCGTAAACGCAAATAAATTTTCTTCAAAGTAATTTTGAAGGATTCATATTTACCAATTGAAAATGCGCATTTTCTTGAATATTTGAAATATTAAACTCATCATGACTTATAAGGATACAAAAGCTGTCTTAGGCATATTAACCTCATCAATATTTCAAGGGGTGATTGAGATTCTTTGTTGAATCGAATGAAGAATTTTGGTGTTTTTCTCTCAAAAATTATAATAATAGCTCAATATCATTTTTAGCACCTATTGATCTTGAACATGTTTTTGTCGACATAAGAAAGTTTTCGACGAAAACAACCAAGAGAACACAAATTTCTCCCAAATTCATTGACTACTAAGAGTACAACTTAATCAGTATAATTTAAATATGGCGATTCCAACAAAAATAAAAACTCATTCGCTTTAGTATACATCCAAGCATATATCTTTTTGGATCACTGTTTAATCTTAAATAATAATTCGATGTTTCAGTCTTTATTCTACCAGTTATATAATTTCTTAAAAAAGATGCTGATCGGAAATCAAAAAGTGAAAATAATGCCTTCTTTAAATCAATAATGCGTTAATTATTGATAAAAAATGTTTTACACATTTAAAATATCGATATACTAATTTTAAAAACGATGGACCTTTATGCCCATAGTTTGGTTTTGTGTAAGGGCAAAAGCTTCGAAATAATTATGACCTCCTTAATTTTAAGCATCTCACAATCTGATTTTTCGAGATAAAACTATTCATCTAGATAGTAGGGATTGGTTTTGTTGATATAGTGTCAGAACATTCGTAAATATATAAATGCCTTAAGTTGATTTTAAGGATTGACAATTATAATTTGACATACATAATCGCTGAGAGAAAAATTCCTCTGTGAAATCTTATGGTTCGAAAGACGGGTTGTTGGGCTTTACAAAATATGATTAATAGTTAATTCATTGAAAAAGAACGAGTCAAATCTTTCAGAGATTTTTAGAAGAAAGTATACATCTATTTGCGCTTTTGAGAGAATATCAGCTTACCAGGTGTCACTGTTCAGTGATTCATCATCTTGTATGATTACGAAATTGAATTCAAAAAGGGTGTTTCAAGTAACTTCTTTGAAACTATTTCTCCTTTACACAAAAAAAAGTTTCACAATCAATGATGGGGAAATGATGAAAACGATCAATAAAGATTATTTAGTCTATTTTTTAAATGGTAATCAAAGGATTCAAAAATATGAGAATGAATCTGATTCCGTTTTATGGAATATTCTGTGCTTTATTATTTATTGAAGAACAAATGGTATATATAAAGAATAACTGGCCATTTTATGAATTGCAACAATCTTTGTCAGTTGAGCAAGTGTGCCAATATTAATGTAACAAAAATATATACTTCAGATTTTACAATCAAACTTTTTTAAGAACCACACAATTGACACATGGGAGTTTCAGCTTAAATAATGTCGGAAAATCTTGTTTTTATATTGAAACTTTTTTAATTACTAAGTTAAACTATAATGCTAATTTGTGAGATTTTACTCTCATTACAAAACACGATTTCCAAACACACCCTTATATATTTATGACGAGACAATTAATGTACCTGGAAACGAATTAAGAACTATAAAAGATTTTATTCATGATAAATTTTGAAAGTTCGATTTGACCATATTCAAAATAGTTCAGATCTAAATTCTAACTATTAATCGGTCAAGAATGTATTGTTCTCTATCTGAGGTCATAATTTCTTTATTTAGACCTTCGCGACTTTATGGTAACAAATATATTGGAAAAGGTTTAACAAGTAAATAACTAAAGCCATTCACTCAAGAATTGAAATTTAAACACGTGAGAAATTGTCAATATTACTGATGTAAAACTAATGAAGTTAATCAAGTTATTAGGAATGCTTAAATGGTACAATTTGGCATATAGGCAGAATTATTCGATCGTGTCAAATGTACCTCAATATTTCTGAGATATTCACAATATATTGATCATACATCAATGAGACGAATTCTTTCAGAACTATATTTTGTTAAAGGATTCAGAAGATTATTTTCCAAATTACAAGAGACATCAAAAAACATTCTTATAAAATATATAAATAACTTTTATAATGATTTTTTGTTCCTAATTTAAAATTTGACAAAAATAACTTAGTTCAACAATAAAACATATAATTTAAATCAAGCTAAAATTATAAAAAGTAGATTATATTATGATGTAACTTTTAACCGAAAATTAAAAAGAAGAATGGTGACAATTACTGAACATGTTTGAAGACAAGGCGAAATTTCTGTCAAGGCTTTAACTGTAGTATATTTAGATGAAATTTAAACTTTCAAAAATGATATATTTTATGATCCTTTAAGCCATGATATGCAATTCAGAAAAGTGGTATATCCTGACTGTTGAAAATACTCATCGCATTGTTGGGGAACAGCTTATCATCAGCATATCAAAGTGTGATATAAATCAGATTTCACGACTTATTTAAAATATTTCTCTATTTATTCGTGAAGAGAGGAAGAGTTATGTTACATTGTTTTACATTTACACCTGCTTGAACCCTATTATTCTTGCGCTAAATCTAAAATGTTGTTTAAATCCTAAAACCATTATTTTCAGCTTGAAATTATTTTATCTATAAACTGCATTTTATATTTATTAAATTATATAATTTTATATTTTTCAAAATAGATAAATTAAAGTTAATAACAATTAAAAATACTTCTAAAATTATTAAGATCCTCATGAATTAGATATTTAAATTGGTCATAATATTTTAACATTCCTAGTATCACAGCAAACAAAAGATTTAGCACAATATCTTTGAGTTAATTTTTATCATAGAAATTATCTTAAATTAAGCGTGAAACAAAAAACAACTTTAGACAGAATATATCAAAATAATCTTAAACTTATAAATTCTTAATTGGTAAAGATTTTTGTTAAAATTCTTTGTAAATTAGAATAACTATTCGTATACATATGATCTTTTTAAGCTGTTATTGCAAAAACTAAACAACTATTGTTGATAGAGGGTTTTGAACTGTCTTAGGTAAAAAATGTTTTGATTTACGAAGAGAAGAGAGCGACTATCTTTCGTTTCTTTAACCATAATATCGTTTTTATAATTTTTATCCTCATATATAAATTTTAAAATAATTGAAAGATCTTGAAGATAGATAAGAATAAAAATTATCTTAAAAAGTGAATTAAAAACAAGAATAATCACAATCCAAACCAGAATTGATGAAATATAATATGATTAAATCAAATATTTCAAAGTAGATTACTAAATAAATATCTTTGAGAAATTTAAAGACTGAAAATGCAACCTTATAATCTTTATTTTTTTATCATTGAAAAAATTCCTTGTATATTTGAATAAATGTGTTTAATTATTCAATAATGAGACATTAAATCGTTACGACAGATTTTTTGTCTATATTTACTTTATTTGATACATGTAAGTCAAAGAGAGTTTATTGGAGAAACGAAAAATGTTTAATTTTATTTTTTAAATTATATCCTTATTAATATTTAATAAGAATGCAAAATTATTTAAAAACAAAATATGAATGCCCTTGCTAACAAATTTAATCTTTTACATCAAAAGGTAAAAAGTCAATAAATTTTTAAAATCCAAAGAAATGTCAATTAAATTTTTTTTTGATTATTTGGATAAAAATCATGAATAGTTAACAAAGATGAAAAATGGGATTTTTAAATGTAGATTTTTGTTGTTTTATTTAAATGATTTTATGCGAAGTTTAATCTCATGGATGTTGAAAACACTTTTTAAAGAATCAAACTCTGATTGCTGATTAAAAATATATATTCAGAAAAAGATAAATTTTATCGAGTATGACAAATTTATTTTCCGATTTTATCTGTGAAAAAATTATTTTTATCTCACAATTACCAATTAAAATTACATTAACATAATAACCTGTTTAATTTGTAATATTTAAACAAGAGCTCGATAACGATAATAATAATGATTTGAAATTTCTTTAAATCTTGAATTATAGTATAGTTTTAGTTTACATTCTGTGATGATTAAATCGAAATAATCTTCTTGTACTCGAAAAATAAAAACATTTTATTGATTTTTAATTTTAAATTAATTGAAATGTTTTTGATCAAATTAATTTAATTTTATCAAAATGATATTCTTTTTTAAAAATATATAAAGATTTATAATTAATTTATTACCAAAAATCAAATAACAAATTTTTTTAAAGAAAACTAAAATAAAATATAGAACAAAACTTTTTCAAATATTTTTATTCTGTAATATATTAAAACATTAAAATATTTGAAAAAGTTTTGTATTTATCATTTATTTTCTGAATGAATTGATACAATAAATAAAACAACGTTTGATAAATTTTCATTTGAAATGACTGATGTCGTTCAACGGTCTGTGATTCACAAGAAAAGTTCAATATTTTATTTCTCAATCACAAAGTATATTATTTTGTCAATATCTAAAAGCTACATCGTTAAAATATCATCAAATGAAAAGGATGTATTAATTTCAATATTTTTTTTCATCATTTATATTTTGTGAGAAAAATTGTACGACTAATATCTTTATAATTCTGAGTTCAAATGGTATATGGAAAAAATTTAGCTTTTTGAATCCTAAATAAAATAATATTAAACCCAAAATGAAAAGTAGCACATTTTATAATCTAAAATAGTTTTTTTTGATCATATCAAAAACAAAAATATATCTGTTGTCAAAAGCACATTAAAAAATATATATATATATAATACGGATGTTGAACAGTTAATAAAAATTGAAATGGTAAAAGTTATTTTTATTGAAAATTTGATGACATTTAACATGATTAAACATTAAAAATAATATTATGTGAGTTTTGTTTTATTTAATGTTCAAAAGTAAAACTTTGACGTATTAAATAACAATATTTTGACAAAATACACAACTGGTAAAATTGATCAAATGTACATTTATCGATTCAGAATATCTATTTTAAATTTACTTAAGTTATTTAAATTTGAAAACATTATAAAACATTGGGTTTCACTTGTTTAATGGAGATTTTGGTGACATAAAATATAATATGAAATTTATTATAACAGAATTGTCAGAGCTTCAAAATTATAAGGAAAATACATAAGAAAGAATGCATATTTTAAAAATATTAATTTATACAAAAATTTCACTTAGATCGTTAGAAACGATCCATATTGAGAAAATTTTTTTTAACAGCTTTTTAGTAAGGAAATCAAATATTTTGAAATAATATAAATACTGAGAAATATATAATGCAATTGAATAATTATACTATCTTTAAACATTAAAAAACAGCTTAAATGTGACTATATTCAGATCAAATTTCAGTATAAATATGTCTGATTGTAAATATTAACCTGAATAGATCTTAAATGATGAAAAACTATCTTAAACGAGAATATTTTGTTTAAGACATCATTAATCTTTAACAAAATGATAGATAGAGTGTTTTCTTTAAAAAATAAGAGTTATTAATTTAAAATATTTCAGCTGATTAATATTAACAAGTGAAATTTAGATATATTTTATTTAAATATCTTAAAATGTTTCAACCACAGACTGAATCTTTTTAAGAAATACTCTTTTAAATTCCGGATTTAATGAAGCCTCTGATTATTCATCATTTCATAATTAAATAATTTTAGCTTAAAAGTATAAGAATATAAAATGAAATAATGTTGAATTTATAACATTTTGAACTTACTTGATATAAATAATTTTATAACTAATAAGTTAAATCAGATGAATAAAACAAAAGCCTGTATTTAATACGTCTTAATATTAATATATTTTTTATTTTTTACTTTGGAACTACTTAGCCATAAATCATAACGGGAACTTATTATACAATCATATATATTGTCACCTAGCATTCACGCTTTTTTACTTTTTTTAAATTACTATGATATTCCCTTTTTATTTTACTCTATAAAATATTTTATCATCAAAGTAAAGCGCACGCTTAAGAAGATTTATCCTTTAAAATAGTTAGGCCGAAGTAACACAATTACATCATAAAAATTGTACTCGCTTTAATTTTCAAAAATTTGGCTGTTTTATTATATTTTAAAGATAAATTTAATGAAATATTGAGAATATCTAAATTGAAAACTAGTTGAATATTTATTTTTGGTATAGATTTGAAATGATTCTAACTAGACACATGTTTTCCAATTATAAATTAAATTTCTCCGCGAGTAAATATAATTTTTTCATCATTAAATTAGGGATAACGTTTGTCGAATAATTTTAAAAGGCTCTCTTATAAAATTTAATCCATAATGATCAATTTGAAAGCGCAAAATAAATTCATCAATTACACTATCAATATGTATAAGAATAATTTATCATTTTAAGAACAACTTGTGACATTAATACTATCTAGATTTATTTATTTCGCAGCCTATTTAATAAAAATACGCAAATACTTCTAAGATAAGAAAGAAATTAAATAGAATCTTTCATATTTAATTCACTTAAAATTAAGTGAAATATAAAGACATCATTCAGTTTTTGCTAACAAATGAAATGGAAAATTTTTTGACTGTTGTTAAAATTACGATTAGAAGCATTAAAATGAAATTTTATGTTATTTCACAAGTTTTAAAAATAAAATTTCATTTAAGAGTTTAAATAATATGACACAAATTTAATATAACTCTTTAAAATAAACTTAATGCAAAATACAACATTGAGACAATGATAATTTTTTTAAAGAATGAATATTTCAGATATTTAAATATTATTGTTGGAGAATTACAAACTATGAATATGAAGTTGATACTATGATTATTTATATGTTTTGATTGAAAGAAAACATCAATCATATAATTCTTTATAACTGTAATAATAAAAAGTACAAAACTTTTATTGTTGGACATCTTAGTAAAAACGTTTAATGAAGGAAATTATAGAATCTTTCACATTTTAAGAGTTGTGATTTAAATTACAGATAACCGTAGAGTGAGTCATAAGTTCATCAAAAAATTAATTTTAAAACTATTATAAAGTAGGAGGAGAATAAATACTTTTTCTTCATTTTCGAAAACATGATATATTTTTGAAATTTGATCATTTTGAAACTCAATTTCATTGTCTATTCGTGTCGGTACACGTTATTAAATCATCCAACATGAATCTGAAGAAAGCTGGAAAAATAATGAGTGCTATGGTTGAGTATTTTTAATTTTTAACCGTAATAATGCAACTCAATGAGCTCAATAATGATATAAAACAACTCGATAGAAGGGAAAAATATATATTGTAGATAATATACAGGAAAAATCACCCTGAGTTTTGAATATATTTCTTGTCTACCTATCACGTTAATTTATGAAATTAATGGAGTGAGAAATACAATCTTGAATAATTACAAAATGCAAAGACACGTCATTGTTAATCTTTAAATAACATTTTTTTAATTTATATCGACATGTACATTTCAATCTGTTCAGCGTATGCGTTATCTGTTAACTTAGCATCTGTTCAATTAGAATAGAAATGTTAATATTTCTTATTAATAAAATTATTTGGAAGAATTTTGAATTAGAATTCTGCAAAATATTTAAAACTAAATAGATCGAGAAAGATTATACTCACTTAATAGATTAAACCAATACTTACCATTCAAAAATTAGAAATTCACAACTTATCCCATCAAATATTATGTTTAAACTTGCAAGTTGTTCTTGCCACGATACCAGGATTATTTTAATTGTTATCTTAAATGCTCAAGTATTGTTCATACATAAAAAACCATTGATTATTCGAGTTCGACACTTCAAATTTTATATAACGGTCATCAATATAATCATACTTGATTGTATTTCTTGAATTTATTGTTTTTAAAAAATGCACTTATTATTTTCATTTTTGCTGAATATTAATAATCAGAAAAGAAAACGTTTTAACACATATTATGATTGAATTATAACGAAGTTATTTTTATATTATTTCATAACCGTTCATTTTTAAGAGTAAAATGGGGAAATAGAACATATGAAATAACGGATTTATAAAACTGCTTTAGCTTCAATGTATTAAAATGATCATTGCAATTTTTAGTTTTGAAATTTAGATAAATAATTTTATTGATATTAATATATATAACTTAGGAAGCTTAAATCCATTCAGAGTGTTTAATAATTTGTGTTCTTTGGATATGTATTTGCTTATTTTCTTAGTCAAATGATTACTTGTCGACAAGTACGTTGAATAAAAATACACATCAATATACTTTTAATATACAATGAAATCAACTTGCTCTTGTTTTGTAACCGAGACATTGCCAATGAGAATATCTTATTAACTCTTAAAATTTTCAAGATAACACGGATAATTAATATTTCTAAATAAAATTTATTAGAAATTATGCTTTAAACATTTTCAAAACAATGCTCAAAACATATATGCCATGTGAGATACTTGAGTTTTATGATGTTATTTTTAAAATACTCAAAATAAATAGAATAAATATTTCTTTCAAGATGTAGACAAAAATAAATTGATTTTTTCCTTCAAATAAACTGAATATTACAAATTTCTATATTTAGATAATAATCTGATATGCCGTTGAAATTTGAACTTTCGAGTCATGGAAAATATTTTGCCATTACATTTAAATACTTCACAAAATTGTAAAACATTAAAGGATCAAATTCTGAGATTATCAATGGTTCTGCAAATCAAGGCTTTAAGAAGTATATTGACAATCAGTGAATGCTCTACAAATTATGTTTATAAATTAAATGAGATTTTATGAAAATTATGTCAGAATTTAAATTGAAATAAGCTTAGAGAAACAATTGTTCAGTTCAAATGAAAAAAATGATAGAGTCGAAACATGTCTGATGTATATAAATCGAGATATTCTTTCATATCATCTCTATTAATAAAAATAAAAATCTTTTGCCTATTCTTAAGAAAATTATAAGTTTTAATTCTGGTGATCATCACACATTCTTTATTTTCATATATTAACATAATGTACATTATTTTAGTTTTTGTTTCAATTTTAAATTTGATATTTTCTTGTATATTTTAAATATCATCTTAAAATCTTTGAAAAGAGTTACTTTTCCATATTTATAAACAAAATACAGATTCCTTCATCAATATATTTAGTCACGTTGACAATTTTAGCATATAGAATATGGAATAATTTTTATATAATCGGCGATTTGAAATAATTTCATTCTTCTCATTGAATATTTATTTTTTATGAGGGTAAACTCTAGATCTACCGTCTTTTTCGATATTGCTATGATAGAAATTTCTCTTTATTTTTATGCTTGGTCCTTTATGAAAAATATAAATAATTATAAAAACTGAACAAAGATCGAAAATGCGTTAAATTTGATTTTTTTAACCACAAAAGCATGCTTTTTGATATGGCAGTATAGACTGTCTAAAATGAAATTAAACGCGATTCAACAAAATCTATTTTTTTCTACAAGTTTATAAATAACAACATTAATTAAAACAAAATCAAATTTCTGTGGTAACCATATCAAAATTAAGCATATTTGCAGTTTCAATAATAACCTTGATCATTAGAATAACATTTTCGAAAGAGGGGATCACTCGTAAAATTTTTTTTTGAATATTTTCTTCATGCAACATAAATATTGATCGATTGGGCGCATCCTGAATAGAACTGGATAACACAAACCATGTATTTAACATATTTTGAAAATTATTGTTTTTAAATATACAAATTTAAGGATATTCATATATCATAAATTATTAACATATATTAATAACACCACAATCAATATATGATTTCGTTCTCTCTTAAAAAAGAGTGAGTTGTAATTACTTTTTTAATAAATGCATTATACGAGGTTTTCATGATTTAATTACCTTTGATCAAATTGGTCTTTCAACTTGATGATTGTATCTTATTATTTGCATAATCATATGAAAACTATTTATCTTGCATATTTTAACGTTTAAATTTAAACTATTTAACAATTATTCTTGATTAAATTTTTTCCTATTCTTACGATTCCACATAAAGTTCATAGAAAATAATAAAAATAACGGATTTTTGTCTGACGCTTTAGTTTAGTTTTCGAAGGAATAGTTTTATTTTATGAAAAATTATTTATCAAATGGATAACGAAAAACTTTTCATTATTAAATCACGATATTTAAAAATTATCAACGTCATTTCATCATAAATTTAATTTAATACTTTATTTCAGATTTAAACTTTGATTTAGTGAGGTTTCATCTGTTTGTTGTTTTTAAGTTTGTATATATTTTAACATTTCCAATAATTATATCAAATAAAAAATAACGGGTCCCGATTATTAACTTTTAAAATTTTTATTAAATTTCAGAATAAATTATTTTTATTACATTTTTTATTGATATTATATTTCTTTTCTTGATAAAATATATTGTTTTCACGTGTATAAAGATTGAGCATTGAAAATCAAAAGCTTATTTTCAGAAAAACTTTTCTTGTGTCTTTACTCATCGTAAAATGTGAATCACAACCCGCATTAACATTTATATTAAGAAACTATGGTTTACTTTGTATTTAAATGTATGACATTCTGTAATGTGGTTGAATGTTTCATCAAAATTGATGATTTAAATAGTAAAAAAATAAATAATATTCATTGTTTAAAACAATCTAATGGCTATAAATGCAATATAGTAAATTTTTAGTTTTCTCTATTTCTTTGTAGATAGAGTGATATCATTTGCAAATATAAATCTTTAAAAAATTTTTTATTCGAATTTATTTTTTCTATCCGATCGTTATTTGAATAAATATATAAAAATGATTATTTTCTTTAAATAAATACTGGTTTTATTCATATTTTTATTGAGTAAATGATAGACTGATTAAAAATAACAATTTTAATTTAACTATGCATGTAATATGATTCAAAAAAATCATTGTTTTTTAACTATAATCTAAAAATTTCTACAGTTTTTTGAAATGATTCTTATTTTAAAAATAGCAAAAGAAAAAATTTCATGAACCTTTTATGAAAAAGAACAATTATTAACAATTTCTAAAGAAAATATATCTCATGATTAAAAAATTATTATTTTAAAAATAGGATTTCCCAATGAAAACCATAATTAAATTCAAAAAAATATGATAATAAATCTTCCTAAATACCAATTTTATTTTTGAACGGTATTCATCACATACAAAAAAATTTCAATGAAGGTATAAGCAAATATAATTTTGGATTTTTTGGATACAAAATAAATTGAGTTTAATATTATATTTTTATACCATTTATTAGAATAGTTAAAGACGAATCAATGATTTAAATTGCATAGATTATTTAATTTAGTTTATCAAAATATATCAGAAAATATAAAAATTAAATTATTCATTTGTTAGATTCTACGTTATTACCCAATCATTAAAAATTTCTCAAAAAATGAATAAAAACTATAAACCGAATAGAAAACGTCGATTATTCAATTTAAGTTAAACCTACAAACTATTCAGTATATAATTAATTAAAGATTGCTGATTTGTAAAAATTTCTAGTTATTGGCAAACCAATATATTTTATTTCTATTATAAAAATTTTTGTTTATAAAAAGCGAAAAACAAACAACCATAATTTATTATTTATCCTTCGTAGAATCGGAGAATGCACTGCAACATTAATTTTTTACCATTTCAGAGCTGTTGGTTTCATATTATTTCTGAAAAAAAGTTTTTAATACTAAGTAATAAATTGAACTTTCATTGAAACATTTTTTAAAAATTTATCTCTAGAAACTAAGTTTTTATCTATATTTTAATGAAGTACAAACAAATCTTTCAATATTAAAACGCGTTTGACATATATGGAGAATAAATTTTCTTGAAATTCGCTTTTTATATTTTTTATTAAGTTAGTATATGATATCTTATATGCATTACATTTTGAATAAAATGAATGTGAAAAAAATGATTTCGAAAATTTAAACACGACTTTAAATTAACTTCATAAATGACATGATTGAGAATCATACAGACGATGACAAAATATTTAAACGACAGTCACGTTTAATAATTCGCAGTGTAACCTTGACTGCCCATATAGTATATCAGCCTATTTTTAAAATGTATCATCGACATATTAAAGAATAATATGGTATTTTTTGATTTCATAGTATCTCTAAATAAATAATTCTTATTTGATATTTTGCAATTTTATTATCGTTTTAGAAATTATTTTACTTGATAAAAATGTCATTAAATTAAGAAATAAATTTTAATCATAAGAAATATATTACGCCATGCAATTTAACAATTTATTACTTAACATTCCTCCTTACAATGAATTTTTTAACTTACGTTGTAATATGACATTTTTCGTCATAAAATTAAATAACTGTAAATTTTCGAATATTTTTATTTTTAAAATTAGAAAAAAAAGTAATGAGCATCGCGAACATTCATTTTTGTTTGATTTTTACCAAGCATATGAATATATATGTAGTCTTCTCAGTATTAATTAACTAATAAATAATGATATCTTCTGAACAGCATATAGATGAATCGGAAACAGAAAAACAAATCTTTTCTTATAATTCTCTCTCTGATAAAAAAATTTAAAAGATACTAATATTTCGTTCGGCTCATTTCAGATGAAAATAACAAAAGAGATTTATGTTAGAAACAAAGAAAATAACTTATTTAAATCTTCATAGTTAGAAATTCACCATAATTTTATCCCATACATATGTCAAGTATCGCACCAAGTTCATAGATGACAATGAAAAAACGAAAGTACCGTTGTTAAAATAATATGAAGCAAGAGGGTTTATTTCTCGTACATAAACTCAATTTATAAAATTTAAACCCAAGAAAGAGTTTCGTAACATTGAAGAAACTTCAGTCAAAATCAAAATACACATTATTGAGTACAATTTCTAAATATCTCGAAGAAATAAATGTTTTGATCTAATTGTAATCGAACAAGATTTATATATGAATCATAACTATCCTGATAAATGGATTGGTAGAAATTTATACCTATTATCATAAACAAGTAAATAAGCATACCCAGAATCTAGTATCTCAATCGTATCGAAATCATGATGATAGTATCATAATTATGACTCAAGATTTTACTGTTAATTTTTTCCTGAAGACTATATGCTACCAACGCTGGCTATTGTTTAAAAAATTTAATATAGTTAAACTATTTTGCTTATTTCAGATATCATGTCTTAGAAAAACACGAAATCAATATTACGTGAGAACGTTTTGATAGATTTAAGTTTATTAGCTTTTTTTGAAACCCATGGTAATATTGTAAAGTTAAAAAAAATTAGCATCAAGCTTCCAAGAGAGCGTAGCAATATTTTACTTTAATTTGTTTATTCAGAATAATTTATCGATGATTAACATACAGTGAATACAAATGCACGTCTTTAAACTCAAAGATTACAGAATGATATTAAAGAGTTCGTGCCAAATATAATAATAAACATATTTAGTATATTTCTTTAAATTAAATCGTTTTGTTGAGCCATCTACTTGAAATGCACAAGGGTATAAACGTGTGTAGAGTAATTTTTGGTTGATATTGTATCTTCGAAAGTATCATGAAAATAACTGCACTTTATGAATTCTATTTTAAATTTATTTAATTTTAGAACACAGTAAAAATTAAAGTGTTATAAAATCACAAACCAGTGTGTGGTATACAGAACTAATCATGATATATTTTTGTATTATGAGAGAATATTTACTGATTAAGTTTATATTATTCTAACATCAAATCATAGTTTTATTATTTTATCAATTTTACAAAAGTTTTACAAGAAAACGGATATTTGAATTCAAATAATTATATGACGATTTCTGTATCGTACTAGAAAGTCAAAGAAATTTTTTGAAGTAATCTTTTTTTTATCTATGGAAAACTTTAGTTCTTATTCATATATTATAAACAAGATACAAAATTTGTTTTTTTTTAATTTTTGTTAAATGGAAACTTAACAATAATCGTAAGGATGTGTTTGAATGTTTATATCATACAATTACAATTTGATTCTTATATGTAAGAAAGATCAGAAGTAATTAATTTTCATATCTCGATAAAGTCTAAATTTTTTTAGTCTGATGAGAATTTTTATTTTCATATATATTTATTGAATTTAGTGTTAAAAATTTTAACTTATAATAAATCAGAATTAGATTTAACTTAAATTTTTATTACCTTATAAACAATTAAAAAATTTGATGTTTGGTTCAAAAGGCATGAATCATCATGTTTTGATACGATTTGAGAATCATGTTAAGTAAACATTAAACTACCAGCTATATTAATATGCATTCTAATATGAAGAAAATTGATAAAAGTTCCTTTTTAGAGCAGTTTGTTTGAGGTTCATTTTTATAAATTACTCGAACATTGATTATTATGATAGATTTATTATAATTTCAACTATATTTGATTTTGTATTGTCAAATATCTTAAAATATATAGTTTTTACGATTCCCCGATACCATTAATATTTATTTCATCAAGTTTCAAAACATAGTAGATTAATTTTCCCGATTATTAAGGATTATTTTGAAACTGAGAACATTTGTTTATACTATTATCTAACATTAACGTTTTGATAAATTGATTCATTTTGGTAATTATAAGTAGAATTACATTTAGAATTAAAAAAATAAGAAATTATTTAAGTCGTAGATTTTAATCAAGGTAAATGATTGAAATGCAAAGCAATATAAAATTAATTTTTAGTATTTAGCTCATTTATAATTTTTTTTAAAAACTCATTGTTTGTGTGTGATACATTGACATAATAATAAAGAATTTGCAAAGTTGATATCTCTAGCACTAATATTTCTATCACCAGTGAACACAAATTTAAATAAAAAATTTCTCTCTTTTTAGGTCACGTATATTATTTGAAATTAACAAATTATTTGTGAATGAAATCTTAAGTATAAGTATATTTATGTGTGAAAATATGATTATATGACACATAACAAGGTATTTCCGGAATAATAGCCAAAATACTATTTTCATGAGATTTTTATTGTTTTTGGATTTGTAATAAAATATAAATATATTTATGTTAATAGACAGGTTCAATGATCTTTAAATATGTTCTCAAATTATATTGATTATTAAAATCCTTAAAATTTCGAAAACTAGAAATTAAATAAAAATATATCATTTTAGATGAAGAACTCTTTGAATGTGTTAATATTACAAGGAAAAATATTTATTTTATTTTATTACTATCATTGACAGTCAAATAATAAAACATCTCTGTCAATTAATTTTTTTGTATATTCAAAAATTTAACAATACAAAATATCTTAATTTTAAAACATTTAAATTGATTGATGATTTCATCGATTTTTAAATAATAATCAATCATTATTTTTAACTTGAACATGGGAAAATTTTAATCTTCCGAAAAGACATAAGAACAAATATAAAACTTTTATAATTTTGATGCCAAGAAAAATGATTAAAAAAATCATATTTCTTTGGCATATTTATTCTTATTTAAATGTTACTTTTTGAAAAAATTTTTCATATAAACCTTGATAAAGTATATTCGTATTAATATTATAAAATAAATAAGTTTTAATCAATTAAAATCTTGAAAATGTTCAATTTTGTTTCTAATTTTGAAATCATTTATTATACATTAAAATATTTTGGTAAAAAATATTTTTGCATTAAATATTTGTTCAGTTACAATTATCGAAGATATATATTGGTTTCATTTTTATTCATACAAAAAAATAGCCCGTTAAATAGAATTAGACCAGAAGATGTCTTCATATCTGCTTTAATTCAAGTTAAAAAAAGAGTCATTATTGTGATAAATATAATTGCAAATTCAGACAAAATAATATCGTTGAATACATAGTTTGAAAGATTTCAAATTTGCAAATTCTCTGTGGAATATTTGAAAAGGTACACGATGAGCAAATGCTATAATATCAATTAGCGGTATAATTAAAAATGTCTTAGGATTTCATATTTCTATCAATTTTTGTAAATACAATTAATGATGAATTTTTCCCATCGAATCTCTAAAAATTTAACTTATTTCAATTAATTTCATAAATATATCTAACTGAAACATAAGTTCATGTTATGATAATTTAATGAAGGTTTATTGACATTATTCACTCGTATATTGACATTAATAAATAAATATATTCATTTGAAAATATTTAATGATGTGTTTATCTCATTCAAAATCAATTAGACCCCAGACGGCTGAGGAAATTACATATTGTTAACGATTTTTCTTGAAAAAAACAAATATCTTTGTAATCTACATGTTAAGTTATTTTAATTTGATTAAAACAGACTAATCGTTAACATATCAAAATATTGAGGCTTATTTAAGTTTTTATATTTTTTAATTTTGTTTATCACTGTATCTTTGATTATTTTACATTATCAAAATAAATATAAAAAGATAAAAAATCGTGGTTATAAAATATATGATTTCGTATACTTTTGGTGTTAGGTGTATTCATAAACATGTAATTAGATTTTATGTTATCATCTTTTGTGAATATAAACACAAAAATTTCTATTAATCAACATAAATTAAACACAACATAATATTTTTCAGTAAAACGAACAATATTTATATATTTAAAAACAAATAATTTGAAACATTTTGTTAAATTGATTCTAATCTTTTTTCTAAATTATATAAAATGTAGATTTAATTTTAATTATTCATAGAAGAGTTGAATTTTCGCCCTTGTGTTAATTTAAATTGTTGTAGGTTGAAATTATTGCTCAATGATAAGTTTTTTTCTTTTACTTAAAGTAAATACTTAAAAATGTGATTCCATTTTTGATCACAAAAGTTAATTTATTTTATTTCTATGAACCCTAATCTTTTGAATATTTCTCTTAATTCGTCGGTTAGCTTTGTATCTTTCAAGGTAATCTATGTAAATTAGATTTGAAATTATTTCAAGTCCATCATATTAGAAATTACAATTTAATAAATGATTAATATTTGCATGTAATTTCAAATTCTAGTTCATTTACAAACACTAACATCTTTAAGTTTGCCTCCTCTAATTAAATATTAGTGAGACAAAACACTTCATAAAGCAGTAAATGTTGTGATTTTAAATATTTATCCATTTGAAATCGATTATATTTTTATATCAACGTATACGAAATCTGATTTTTGGCTGTATTTATGTGTAATTATCAAATATTTTTATTCATTTTTTATAATTAATTTATTATTCTTATTTTATTTCAAATTTAAAGAAATAATTTATCCAAATACGATTAAAATTTCGGTAAAAGATAATAAATGAAAATATTTTATTTACTACACATCCAATAAACTGCAAATGTTTCAAAATTAATTTTGAAAAAAATGGGGACTACTTTAATTTTTCATTTTATAGAAGTTAAGATATTTCGAATGCATGGGTTTATCATGATCATATATCAAATTTTTGATTGAAAAAGTTAACGGATTTGTGTCAGAGTATTTCAGAGTAACTTTCAAAATTAATAAGAAAGTATATTTATAAACAATAATTATTTCAAATGTTTTTTTAATTTTTACTATCTAAACTTTGATCTTTTTATCATGAGATCGTATTGAGGATAAAAAAGGTGTTATTTTACACAAAAGATATCTTTTAACAGTCAATAAATTCGAAAAATGAATATTTTTAAGTTAAATTGACATAGGACATGAAACAAATTTTAATTTTGACAAACGATATCAATTGTTCATATCTATTTGAAAATGAGATTTAAATGCAGAATTTGACTTATTAAAATCAATTTAAAAAAATTTGGATTTAAATATTATGAATTGAGTATTTAATAAGGTTGTGATTATTTTATCACACAAATATTTCAATGTCCATCGATACCGAAAATTTGGCAAATGGTAGTAACTGTAAGTATTATTTATATCAATGAAAAAACATAAATAAGTATATTTTATCTATGAATTACAAATTAAGGTTTTAAGATGATGAAACATGCACCTAGAATTACATATTGATAAATTCAAAATAATGTTTAATTTTACTTAAAAACTTTGAATTATTAACATCAACAGAAAAAGAAACCCAAATTTCAGAAAGATTCAGCGAATGTTGATTTCACAAAATTATCATGATACCACAACAATGACCGTTTTTAATTTGTTGAGTTTTTCTATGAGATTTTGATATTTTTCTTCATTTATCAATGTATGTTACCAAAAATGTTTTATGTCATCAAGACATCAGCTTCTTGAAACTCTGGTGGATTCTAAAAAAATTGAGATAGACCTTATCAGAATAAATTCTTCTTACTAACGTTCAATAAACTATTGAGTCATACTTAAGACATGTAATTTTTATAGTTATACATTTTTAAAAATCAAAAGGCAAATTCAAAAGTTATAGAGTTATCTATTATCATTTTTACATGGTAAATTCATGCTTAATTTGTGAATCTATGAAAACCAAAATTAAAAAGGCATTAATTTTCAGGGGATCATAAATTTTCCATTTCATCACAATATCATGTGAAAGACCTTATTTGCAGATTAAATAATTCCATGCATCATCACTTAATAGTAAGATAATCATCAAGCTCAATGAATTTCACAACGTTGGATTATTTTATTTTGATTACTTAATTAAGTGCTAGTACAAAAAATTAAAACTTAATTTTCAAAATAAATTTACTTTAAAAGCAAATATAGCTTGTCTATTGTGGAATGTAGCCCGATATCTAGAGCTTATTTACTGTTAGTTATAATTAATTTTAGAAATAATTTTTATTAATTATCGTTGCAACGAATAGTCTCATGAACTAGAAATCTTACAGTCTACTCATTTGGACTTCTGCATCCTTTAAATGTTTATTAGAAAAAGTCAATGTAATGTTAGAACGAAGAATGATTGAATTATACAGAAAACTGCAGTTTAGGAAATATATTTTAAGTTTTCGAGAGGAGAAATAGGTAAACTTCTTTAAAGAATTTCTTAATCGGTTGTTAGTAATAAATGAACAATATAATCTCGAGCATAAATGATAAAAAACTGCAATCAGTAAAACGCATTATAAATATTCTTACCATCTTTTGTTGTCTGGATGTTTTGAGCAACATCAAAATAAAAATTATACCTAAGTAAAAATATATAGTTAAATAAATGAATAATGTCACGTTTAAATTTAAGTCATGGATACGTGAAAATATTAGACAGAAGAAGAAATATTATATTAAATATGTTTAGAATACCTTTATAAACTGATTGAAATATATCGACTTTGCGAATAAGTAATTCACAAACAATTTCAAAATAATGTTAATTTCTAAATTAACGATCAGGTGACTATCAAAGAGCAATCTCAAAAACTAGGAGAAAAATTTGGTTACATTATGGGAATTCTTAAAAAAATTATTTAGGTAAAGTATAGTAAAAGCATCAAATCTCTTTGTAAAATATGTCACATAGAATTGAATGCTAATAATTTATATTTATACATAAAAAACAGAAGATAAAATGAATATTATATATTCACAGTATTCTTCAGAAATTTTAAATATACATCCTTATTGTGACATTTTTGGACTTAATGTTATTCAAATTTTTTGATAAATAATTATCTAATATTTTCATGTTTTCACCTTTTCTCTAATTTAGATTACAATGTGAGTGCATATATTCATTTGCACAGTTGCACCTGACAATAAAAAACGAAACAATTATGATACATTCTCTATTTTCATTTTGTTCAAGTTTTCAACTAGAAGTTGTCAGAAGACATGAATATTGCAGAAAAAGTGTTTTGCCAGGAAATATTTTTACATTCATGCACTCTATACTGAAATGATAATAACTTAGATCAGGAGACCAGACAAGGATAAGTTCACGTTAAGTAGAATAATTTAATAATATTTTTGAAGAGTCTAAGGCAGTTTTTGTTTGATAAAAACTGATACAGTTTGAGGCGAGCCATTGAAAATTTGAATAAAATCATTACTTTTGTGAATAACTATAGGCTTCATTTTAAAAACTAAAGTCTATTTCAGGATACTTAACAAACACCTAACCAATAAAAAATCAAACTGTTTATTTTGATATGATAAAAACATAAACGGTAGTTTTGTATTCGTAACTCAATTATAATCATTATTGCTGGAAAAAAATTATGCAGGTTTATTGATGAAACACAAAAGAGCGCTGCTTAATAATAAGTGATGTTAAAAATTTGAGAAGATTGAATGGCGGTTAGAAAATTTTACAAAGACGGAAACTAAAAGTATTTCAATTAAACCTAGATATATGAAAATCTCTCGATATGTAAAGATTTCTAATTATACTGAGTTATAATTTTTTTATCATTAATAAATAAAATGTCAAGTATTTTTTAAAATGCTGAGGGTTATAATTTTTACGTCAAAAACAAAAAATATTGTTAATTAAGCGTGACGATAAGTCTGAAAATTTCTGCGAATAAATCAAATTTTCGTTGTAAATTTATGTTCCAGCATAATTATTCATGATAAGAGTTAATCATTAGGTTAAGATAACGTGAAATAATTTCTGAAAAATCTCCTAACTTTGTTCTTTGCGACGAACGCTCAGCATCTGTAAGTGATTTACATTCACAACGCATGAAATTCAGGCCGTTTCCTGATTTTTTGTCATTGACAAATAAACTCGATTGTATGAAGTTCTGCTTCGTAAAATAAAATTTTATGGGTTGTCATTCTTCAAATTTGAATTGAAAAATCATATAAAACATCAAAATAGATGTTAAATACAGAAAAAATATGATTGAGTCAGAAGTTTTAATAGTCTAACTGCATTTTTCAAATAGCCAAATTCGATTATTTTGACGCTCACATGTAAATTATTGTCTTAAGATTTTGAATAATCAAAATTTTTAGAATTATATTTTTCGGTTTCCTGATTATTTTGTCGTATCATTCATCTTAGATAGATTAAAAAATGTCGTGATTTTCAAATTAAAAAAGAAGAGAAATTTTTAAGCTCTTTTTGAGCGTAGTTTTTTATATTATATTGTAATCATCACAAATTTGAAATCCAAAATTTAATACATTTAGTAATGCTTTATTTATTTATAATCATTTTAATTACCTATCATGACAATAATTTTTTGTCTTATATGGAAAAACTTAAAATTCATGTGTTTTTTCAAAAATAAATATATTTATAAGTATAGATCACTTTTATTTTTACTCTCTATTCTATGCTATACAGTCAATATTCTCCTCTTAACCAAAAATTATTTGAAATATCATCATCATTATAAACTTATAAATAAAGAAACATAAAATTGTCCTTTATATTTATATTTACATCATTTTAATTGAATAAAGGAGTTTATCTTCTCTTGATAATCGGAAACATGTGTAAAGAATATTCTCAGATAAATAAATTTAGTGTATTATTTTTGTGCTTTTATGAGATGGCATACAAATATTATTTTCATGCCTAGATTGATTTCAATTCTAATAAAATTCTTTCAAATAGTTAACTAACTTTTTGAAACTTTTAGTTTGTGAAAATTTCATGATGATTGGTTGCATCTTCAAATTTATTAAATGTCAAAAACATGAAAAATCGAAACAATTCAAATTTTAAATTGCTTTTTATTTGTTTTGTCATTTTATGTTCCTTTTTCGATAAATATTTGCCTATTATAAGTTTGTCCTCAAATCATAGTGTTGTTAGAAAATAAATATTTTTAGGCTTCAAGAAAATTGATGTATTTTAATTTAATGAAAATTTATCTCAAACTTGAAAAGAGATTTAGAAGAACGTTAAAGAGATTTCACTGTTGGGTGGATCATATAATTTAATATATTTGAAGAAGTATTCGTTTCGATAAAAAAAAATTTCATTTATGATTATTTTGAAAGATTCAAACAAAAAATCCTTGAACGGATGATTCCAAGACTTAAAAATTTTTAAAAATTACAACAGCTAATTCCATTCATAAATATTGTTTCGATCATTTCGAATTTGTAATTAAATGCTGTCCTCTTTGTAAGAATTATATTCATTAGATATCTGAATGAATGGAGTTATGGACGAACGTAATCTCTCTTAATTGCAATAAAGTCACACACAGAGTTGAAAAGGTTCATTTTATCAAATACGAAACTCATTTTCCGTGATTAAAATACTGATAAAACAAGAATAGTTCATTTTCATTTTTGAAAATAATAAAAATTTCATAGCTTTTATTTTAATTGATGTCCATTTTCTATTGTAATATGCTTTTCGCGTAACTCATAATATTATATTAAAAGAGAAACAAAGATATAAATGGATATATTAAATATCATGAGTTGTTTTATGATTTCACTAATCGATAAAATAGTTAATAATATACCAGTTAATCTGAAAAATTAATTATTTATTTACTCAAACGATATAAAATTTATCATGAAGTATTGTTGAATATAAAAATATTGATGAAATAAACTCAATTTTCATTTTCGAATCTCAATATGTGTCATTTTTAAATAATTTAATTATGATCCTTGGTTTAAAAGAGTATTCAGAGCCAAAATAAACCAATCAGAGAATTCAAATCCCAAAAATAAAAAAATGTAAGTTTGGTTTCCAATTAAAACTACATTGAATGATAAAATTACAATTAAAATCATTCATAACGTTTTATGAATTAAAAAATTCAAAAAACTTTTTAAAATAAAAAATAAATATTTGCATTATTTTTCAGTTAAATTCGGAAAAAGTGTAACTTAATTATAAATGTAAATTAGTTCACTATTCTGGTGAATATCAATTTTGTATATTTACGTTCATTTTATGTTGATAGATTGGCAAGATTGAATGTAAATTATAAATTATATGTGAATTCAAAAGGAGAAGAGTAATTTCATATAGATCAAAAATAAATTGAAATTTTTAAGTAAAGAAGAAAAACTTATTTATTTACATCGTCAGAGGTGAATAAAACCATTTTATATCTAATTGAAGTGTAATTATAAATGATGAAGTTTAATTAATCTTTAAGATTGAATTTTCATATGGTTTTAAAATTTACTTGACGTATATATGGTAGTTGAAGAAACATTTTTAGCGTTGTTAACACTGAAAAAAGATAAACATATTTGGTTTTAAAATTTAAAAACACCAAATTTTTAGTTTATAATTTCATTGATTTTTTAATCGCATAGGATGTTTATTTTACGAATTTATTCCAATTAGATATAGAACATTTAACAATTACTAAGATTCCAATGTGTCATGAGCTTAAGTTGTCATACAAAAATCATAAATGACGTAAGGCATATATTTTATCATTTTAATAAAAATTTATTAAATTTAATACGTCATACACTCTAATCATGAATATAAAACTACGTAAATAAATTGATAATGTATGACGTGAAGTAAATATTAATGACCTTAATATTTTATATTTATGTCAATATGATTTTGGCTCATTGATAATTATGTAGATTTAAATGTTAAAATAGTTGTCTTTCAAGAAAAAAAGTTAAAACAATTGTCATGCGCCAATCGCGATCATTAATTTATATTCAAAGATATTAAAGATCATGTTTGTATTTTTGGCTTTTTCAGTTATAATTAATCAATCAACTGTCTTTTCTCCTCGACGAAATGTAGATAAATTACTGATAGAGAAACAATCATCTTTAAAATCGTACTCATCTCAATATGCATCCGACAGGACAAAACCATTCTCACTATCTTCGCAGACTATAAATCCTGAAGAAATTAGCCTTTCAAGCGAAGCAAAATCAAACAATATGAATCGATATCCTTTGAATTCACAGAATTAAACTCCAGACAGAAACGGGTTATCCGTTTTCGTTCTTTGAATTTAAAACGTCAAAAAAAGTAAAAAAATCAGAAGAAGCTTTTACCGTTATATTTTATTTATAAACCTTCCATGTACGATTATTATTCGAAAGAGAGTTGCATAAAATTCCATAAACCTCATACAGAATCAAAAGACTCAATTCTAAATAAAATTAGATTTACGAAAAAGAAAGCAGTGGCTAGGAATCATGAGGAAATGGACAAAAGGACTAAAAGATTGGCAGTTAAGATTGATTCACCATGTTTACAAAGATACATTGAAAAAGGAACGTCACAAAGTCAACAGAGAGGATCGAACGAGATCAGATATCCTGATGATAATATTTTCTGTGAAACTGATTATCGTTTTCTCAGTTTATGGAAAAAACGAAGATTTCTTAGATTTTCCCATGTAAAACAATTTTTCTTTAAATAGTTTTTTGTATTTTAAATCGCATCTCTGTGATAAACAAGAAATAATATTTTTACAGAATATTTTAATTGAGTTGAGTCATTTGGCTACTCTTGGAAAAAATCGATTTGGTACAAACTATAAAGATATTGGCAGCGAACTTCCTCAAAGGCTGGTAGATAATTTTCGAGAATTTAAAACTGGAATGGAAAATCTCTTAAATAAACATAAAATATACTTAAAAAGAGAAACAGTGATCCTAAATTTAGCATCGATGTTCATGAACTTATGTCAAATTTGAAACAGAAAACCTTCCCAGTAAATTTTAAAAATGTTAAATAGATCTGCAAAACCATCTTTCCTGGAGATATAAAGACATGTGTCTGGTGTGGAGTGATCATTGATCTTGGGAATCTTCAAATTTTTAAAGAATTTGGAAGGGATTTTAAACTAGTATATATTTATAAATTATAGACTACACTCAAGTATAAAGTATATCAAGAATACAAAGACATGTGCAGGATTCAACATTTAACCCTCTGAACTCTTGTCTTATATAAGTTGATAAATAAACGATTGACAATAATATTTTTCTTACATGATGTTCTTTTTGAGACAACTTGTTAAAAAAAATATGTTGCAATAAATTAATGTTATGTTCACTAAAAATTGTTTAAAATGAATTGAAGTTTCTTAAGTGTTGAATTCTCAGGTAGTTTTTTCACATTCTTCATTTTCATAATATTTTTGTTATATGTATCAATTTTAATTAAATAAATTTGACAAAATTATGTCTCAATCTACTTCTCTTTGATTAACTCAATTTCGTGTGATTTTCGAGATTTCATTCATTTTCACTTTAGTAATCGTCAATTATCAAGTTTTGAAGATTTATTAAATTGATATGAAAAGCCATTGAATTATATGTTTGTATGATTAAATATTTATAAAACATCTTTTCACGCCTCAAAATTTTTGTTTAATTTGTTTATTTTAGTTCTAAATTCTCTATTTTCTATTTCTAGTTATTTTCAAACATTTTTGAATTGTAATGAATGATAATTATTTTAAAATCTCTGAATATATACATTAAACTTATATTTAATTTTAAATTACAATCTTTCTGCAGTTTTTGAATATATTGTAGATTTATCATATTATTATACACTTTCTTTTAATATAAACGATGTCACTCCTCGAATACTTGATAAAGGGAAGAAAATTTGTGTTTGTTGTACTTTACAATTCCTAAATCTTTTCAAATTAAAGATATAATAATTGATCATAAATATGTATGCAAATAAAAATTAATTTAAACCATTTTGATTTTCATTATTTTTAACTTATTAAAATTTAATTT
>JALDNG010003600.1:0-25905 GCA_024349245.1 Neodontobutis hainanensis | reverse complement strand
ATATGTTACTTCTAATAAATGTTATAAAGCTCAAGCACACTAAAGAGACTAGTAGTTAAGTAATCACTAGGGGACAATAGCAGCTATGGAGGATGACCATGGTAATAACCTACAACAAACATGGCGGGACCTGCAACTGATGCACCAAGGGTGCTAAGTTAGATACTGTTTTACTCCTGTTCTGTTGTATTTCTACTGAAGGTCTGTCACATATAGTAGCGATAAACATTTTTGTTATTTCAGAATAACCAAGTTGAAATTGTCCAGTCAGTCAGGCGTTTGCTGGATTTATTGACTGAAAGGCAGCCAAGTACAGCGAGCGTTGAAGCTATCGCAAGGTGTAGTACACACTTGTGCTTTATATTTTGAAGTCTGACCATACTAAATGTTTTATCGCTGGATAGGAGGGACCATTCTACTGGACCATCGCTTCAAATGGAAATGACAAGGTAAGAACTAATATGGCATATGCCTGCGGTGTGTTTAATTTTTTTTAGCGCATTTCCACTGGGATAGGATCGTGGTTTGGGCTAATGTGCTGGTCCCCTCAATACGGCCGGGAGAAGAGGCCAAAACCAAAGCTAGTTTACTAGCATAAACTTTCAGCTTTTTCTGTTAGTGTAGTACTGCTTTCTTTTCACAGATCAAACTGCAGTCATTAAAGTGTCATATGTTAAACCAATTTGATATAAACCATTTAAAAGTTTGTAAAGAGAATGTCCTAAAGTACAGAATGGGGGCTACTGGAGGCATGGTCATAATACATTTTCATTGGAGAAATTGGCATTATCCACAAACTATTACAAATTAAGATGGTTTTGGCAAATGACAACCACTCTGCTACTTGTAGGTAATGTCAGAGCCTGGTTTGAACACATTAATGAATGTACCTCACATAGTATGTTTATTTAATGAGCAAATTAGTATACAGTTAGCAAATTCAAGTTAGTAAAATTCTTAATTTATAGGTTTTAATGTAAGTACTTACGGCTATGTTGTAAATAGTTTTTTTCATTGTCTGTTCAGAATTCTATCCCTCACCACAAATGCTAATTTCTTCTAAAAACATTTTAAATATGTTTACACACGGTCCTGGCTTAAAACCAGTATAAACTGGTCTCAGGAATCTCCTAACAAGCTGACTGCATGTTCTTCCCAACCACCTGTACTGCAACACTCCAGTGGAAATTTGCCTACCTAATAAAAAAAACCTTAAACTTGTATTTAAATTTTTAATCAAAAACTTTTCACCATAGAACATTTCCAGGCATTTTTACTAAAGGCCGGGGGAAGAATCGCTTTCCAGCAACAAATGTTATCCCAGCCAAAAAAATCAAGGCACTCGAGGTGTCTTTCTATTTGCTACCAAAGCAGTGTGAAAAAACTCCAAGTGAGCTTGAGAAAGTGACCCATATGCAGGCTGGGTTGGGTCCAAGGACTGCTCATCTTGATGAAAGCATGACACATGTTGTAACTCCCTCCAGTTAACAGATACGGACACAAGGCGTTCTTCTCTACAGGCATTTATTAGTCAGATTATGTCATCCTCGATGCCATCAAACATGCCATGAGAACTAAAATGAAACATAAAGTCACATAAGTTACAGAAATAATAATATTCTCACAGAGAATAGCACATTATTAAACAAACAACACAACGCCAGAAAGACTGTTAATAAACCGTCACAGTTATACTTTACATTTACTTGAACACATAATTTAAAAATAAAATAAATACAGATAAATATAAATATATTATGATATATTTAAACGTGGTATTATATTAAATTAAACCTATTCTTTTATGGAACATAAATTATGCAACTGTCTCTGCTGGCAGCTACACTCCCACCAAATCACTGGTGATTTCTTATTAACTTAATAAACATAAGATTCTAACTTAAATCATAAGACTTGGTTTAAGTGAGGTAGCAACAACCAAGACTGCTTTATTCAGCTTCAATCAGGGTTACAGTCTTGTGAATAGGCCGTTCTAGGTAAGTCTGCTTTGTGAGCCTCTTTCCTTTGTCATCCAGTGCTGATTCACTGATCAGCAATCGCAGCTTTCTCACACGTCCATCTTCACCATGATACACTTCAGTGACCTTGGCGAGTTTCCACTCATTTCGTGGTGCATTGTCATCTTGCACGATCACAATATCGTTGACCTGCGCATTTCTGTGTGTTTTGCCATTTTTGTCCCTCTTGAAGATTTAACATGTACTCCTTTTTCCACCTAGACCAAAACTCATTGGGTAAGTGCTGAACTTTATGCCATCTTTTGCGAAGATAAAGGTCTTCCCTCACAAAGTCTCCAGGTGGTGGCAAGACTATGGAAGACTTCATCGTCAAAATGTGATTGGGCATAAGAGGCTGTGGCCCAGCTGGAACACTCAGCAAATGCTTTCCGACTATAACGAACGGTGCTACAAAGCCAAGAGGGTCATAGACAGACGCAACGGTTTATAACACTCCTCTTCTAGAGAAAGGTTGTTCACTCACCACTATTCTGAATCTGAACTGATCTGAGGTAATGCACCAGTTAACACCTAGAGCTCTCTCCATTTGGTACTCTCCCAAGGCTAGGTCTTGATGTATTACTGTTTGAGCACACTCTTCTTTGGGGATTGATTCTAGCACCTCCTGGCTGTTAGAAACAAATTTGTAGATGCGTAGCTTGCCATCGCTACAAAGCTGTCTTGCTTCACAGACTAGCTGTTTCGGTTCTTCTTTCGTTGACACACTAGTCAGCCCATCATCCACATAAAAATTTCGTTCAATGAAGCGGATGGATGCTTCACTGAAACGACCTTGCCCTTGTGCAGCAATGTGTTTGAGGCCATAGTTTGCACAGCCAGGAGACGAGGCTGCACCAAACAAATGCACTTTCATCCGAAAGACAGATGGTTCAAGTGGTAGTCCCCATTCTCCCACCAGAGAAACCTTAGATAGTCTTGGTCTTCTGCTCTTACGTGAAATTGGTAAAACATACGTTCTATGTCGCACATTATTGCTACTGGACCCTTGCGGAAAAGACAGAGAACACCTACCAATGTATTGGTCAGCTCTGGCCCGTAAGCAGATGATCGTTCAATGACACGCCTTGAAACTTTGCTGAGCAGTCAAACACAATGCGTATCTTGCCAGGTTTTTGTGGGTGATACACCCGTGATGAGGATGTACCAAACAGGGCTCTTGTTGATTTCTTCTTCAGGAACTTTCTCAGCATTTCCACGCGTCATTGTTTCGTTCATGAATATTAAGTAGTCCTTGTGGTACTGTTTATACTTCTCAAATCTCATCCTCAAACATTTAAGGCGATGAACAGCACATTTCCTGTTGTCTGGCAGACTCGGCCTGTCTTCTTTAAATGGCAAAGGCATTTCACAGTGCCCATCAGGCTTGATCTTAATTCCTTCCTCCAATATTGAAATGAAGGAAAGATCTTCTTGCAAGAAGTGAGCATCCTCCACGCTTTTTCATTAAAGTCTGACTCAATATCTTCATAACATTTGGCGGAGTGACTAACTCCTTGACTTGTGTTTGACATATGTATCGGACTTCACTTGTCAGATTGGCAGATGACTGAAGGCATGGCATTACTTGTTTGACAATAGTTCTGTGGCTGCATCCAATTGCATCTCCGTAGTCAACACAGGAACTACCAGGGCCAACAATACTCCAGCCGAGGTCGGTTTTTTGAGCAAAAGGCTCCTCATCTCTGCCTGACACAACTTCTCTGGGTAACAGGGCTTGAGAACAATTGTAACCTATAAGCAGACCAACGTCACAGTTAATTAAAGGAGCGATCTCATCTGCAAGATGCTCTAGATGAGGCCATGCTCTTGCTGTCTTGGGTGTGGGAATGTGACTTAAATTGACAGGAATGAAGTCTCTTGAATAGGTTACTGGAAGAGTGATTTTCTTAGTTGAATAAAACCCTATTATCTGCAACCCAGTTACCTTCTGACTTGGAATGACTGTACTTCTCGATGACAATGTTGAGAGTTTTAGTTGCACTGGCTCCTTCTGTGTGTCCAGAGCATCTGCCTTTTCCTTCAGGATAAAGGTGGTGTCACTTTGGTTATCCAGTAAAGCATATACGAGAACTTCAAGCTCTGGGCTACTTGTTTTTGACAACCACACTGGAATAACGTGGACGTGTATGTTCCATTTATGTTTTGCACCACACGGTTTGATGTGGCTTCCTAGAAGCTTCCTTTGACTGTTTAGCATCCGTCCTTTCCTTTGACCTCTCATTCTCTTTGACCTGGTCTTCATGCAAACAGGTTGGGTGCTTCTTTTACATGTGTTGCAGACACTCCTCCATTCACAGTTCTTAGAACGGTGTCCTGTCTTCAAGCATCCAAAACACAGTCCTTTTAGTTTGCACAAACTTGACCCTTTCTGAAATGGACCTTTCTTTGAACTTTCGACATGTTTGAATGCCATGGTGCAATTTCTCACAAAAGACACATGTTTTAGGCTCTGGGCTTTCTTCTGAGCTGCTTGCTAGCACCTTTGCACCAACATTTCGAGGCTTTGCGGTCTTAACCTTTTCACTATCACCAGACTTCAAAGCATGAAGAGATGTCACAGGGTTGCATGCTATCTTGGCTTCTCTTGCTACAAACTGAACAAATTCACTAAAGCTTGGAAAATCATGTGTTGATTCTTCAACCGCCAGGACCTTTCTGTTCAATCTAGCTATTAGCCAATCAGGAAGCTTGTTAAGCATTCTTTGATTTTCACTGCAGTCATTTAGGACTGCAAGACTCTTGATCTGCAACGTTGCTGCTTCACAGCTTCAGAAAATCTGAGAATTCTCTTAATTCAATGCTGTCCTTGGGTCCTATTTTTGGCCATGAAGTTATCTTATCCCTGAAGGCCTTGGCAAGCACAAAGGGGCTTCCATACCTTTCTTCCATGATGTCCAATGCTGAATAGTAGGCTGCATCCGTGCCTAGCAGGAAGTAACCCTCAATAGCTTTCTTTGCAGGTCCTCCAACATATTTGCGGAGGTAGTAGACCTTC
Source organism: Neodontobutis hainanensis (assembly GCA_024349245.1). Classification (NCBI taxonomy): domain Eukaryota; kingdom Metazoa; phylum Chordata; class Actinopteri; order Gobiiformes; family Odontobutidae; genus Neodontobutis; species Neodontobutis hainanensis. Next base: position 20,871 of record JALDNG010003600.1, on the reverse strand, counting down.
TCATTCACTGGAATATTCTTCCTACCTATCAATGTCTCAAATGACGTTTTCCAGTCTTTGTACCTTAGTGGATCTCCATTGAAAACAGAAGGCTCTGGTATTGGGAGATGGCTTGCGTTGATCGACTCTGTTATTGCTTTGGCAAGTGCTGTAGTGCTATCTTCTTGATGAGCAATGGCAGCAGGTTGCACACTTTCAGCAGTATGTGTCACCATAGCAGGTTGAACCTGTGTGGCATTTTGTGGTGTTGCCACATGATGCACAGAAAGACTTCTTTGGGTAGTTTTAGATTCCGTTTTCACATGCTTGCTGCTATGGAGCAACTCTGATATCTCTTCATCCGAGCCCACTTCATGTTTGTAGACCTGTAGACATGCTTTTGCAGCATTCATTTTCTTAACTCTGTCTCTAAGCGCTCTAACTGCCTGCGCTTCTCTTCTAATACATTTTTTCGTGCAGCATTTTCTTCTTGCAGTGCAAGCCTCTTTCTGTTCTCAACTTCGAGGTTCCCAAGCTCTTGTTCCTTAAGTTCCATGTCATCTAATACCTTTAATGTGGCTTGAGTTGCAGCTAGCTCTGCTGCAGCTTCCAGTTTCTTTGAAGAGGTCAGGCTTGATTGCTTTGAACTGGTGCTTGCAAACCTTGAACTTTGTGAACATATACTAGACCTTTTGGAGGTTGCGTGCGTAAGCACTGAGCCCGTCTCAGTCCAGTTGTTCTTTGTGAGTAACTGGTATATTTTCTCTTCAAGAGAATCCTCTGCCTGTTCCAATAGCTTTCCTGAGACAGCATCACACGTGTCTACTCGGCGCGCGTCTTGCTATCCGGAGTAGTGTGTTGGCGTAAATCTTGATAAGCTTGTTTTACACTTGTTGAAGCATTACTGATCTTGGTTATGTAGGTTTGCAGGATTTCAGTGGAGAATGTTCCACCAATTGCTTTCCTAGTCTCTTTTGCAAGAACTTTCTATTTATCATAAGAGGAAGTAAAGCGATGTTGAAGCCTTTTAGTTTGGCTGTCATACAGTTCTTGACCTTTTCAGTGAGCTCTCGGGTTCTTTGGCTCCTTCTTAAACTTTCCTCTACAGCAGTTGGAGTCGCTACCTCAGTCTCTTTTGATGGGTGCGTATCTATATTAAGGTCTTTTAACTGCTGCTGTAAACCTGTTGCTCCATTGTTAGCATCTGAACCCTTTTCATTTGTCTCATACTCGTGCTCAGACATTTTGATATTTATATTTGAATTGGCACTTTAACACCTTTTTGTTTAGTAGCTTAACTAAAATGAGCTAAATAAAGTAAGTGACCAAACTGGCTTAATGTTACCAGTAAGCTTTTGTTTACATTATAATAATGTACCTTAACTTTACCTTTAAATTTAACCAAATTACACAGTGTGCTTTGTTAGAAACACTTTCCACAATGCAAATTAACTTATTTTCACTTAAAACAGAATAAACACTTCTCCTTGAAAGCAAATTAATAAAAATGGAAATATTATGATGGTCTCTTTAAATAATTATTTACCCTTAAAATAAATTAACAGTAAATAACTTGAGTTGAGCAATCACTTCAACATGTGAACATGCACATCACAAATTAACATTTAACTTTTAGCACTTATAGTGCCCCTTTAGCAGTTGAAGGTTATTCCACTTCTTAATATTTAACTTGTTTTAAATATTAAACTTCTTGTAGGTTTAACGATGCAATGCTACCGGGTTCTGCTTGTCTCTTAACCTTGTATGCACAGTCTTATCTTTTGACGCTCACATTTAATGTAAACGTGCTTGTAGCTCTGTTGACGGACGGCAGGCGCGGTTCATCATCTCCCCCACGTCTCCACCTCGTGTCGAGCAGGTTGAGTTCTCACTGTAACTCCTCTCCAGTTAACAGATACGGACACAAGGCGTTCTTCTCTACAGGCATTTATTAGTCAGATTATGTCATCCTCGATGCCATCCAACATGCCGTGAGAACTAAAATGAAACATAAAGTCACATAAGTTACAGAAATAATAATATTCTCACAGAGAATAGCACATTATTAAACAAACAACACAACGCCAGAAAGACTGTTAACAAACCGTCACACTTATACTTTACATTGAGAATTACATATCAACTATGCATACCTCATTGGCGCATTAACTCCAGAGAGTGAAAAGCAGATAAAAACAGCAACTTCTCTTCCGTGTCTCTTGTTGATCTTACAAATGTAATAATGAATGACATTACTAAAAGCTTTGCGAGCCGCAGTAAGCTCCGCATGCGATAGCTGGTGCAACATCAAAAACACCTCTGAACCAACCATAACACAGAAAAATTGTTCCGCTATACAAACCTACAAACAAGTCAGCTTGAACACATAATTTAAAAATAAAATAAATACAGATAAATATAAATATATTATGATATATTTAAACGTGGTATTATATTAAATTAAACCTATTCTTTTATGGAACATAAATTATGCAACTGTCTCTGCTGGCAGCTACACATGTGAAGAGGTACTATATATATATATTGTAGTGAATATGGTCTTATTAATTTATAATTAATATGAATTATGAAAATTAATAATTAATATTTTGTTTATCAAAATAATTTCTTTTGGGGCACCACCTTAGTTTTAACAGTTCTAAGGAAACTAATTATGTTTGAAAAGTCTCAATCTTGAAGGAAGTTCTGCTCGTTTTCAACGCGATTCTATATTAAACAATGAAACAAAAATGTCTTTATGGGGTTTTATTAAAGATTATGCAAGGTTAAAATATGAATAATAATAGTGGGAAAGACACAAGGGAATAATCAGGGCAAATGATGAAGGTATTGAACATAAAACATTGATTGACAATGAGACAATGGTTTACTTGTCATACCTTTGATGGAGCAAGGTAAGTTTAATCATAGTTTTAAGCGATTTACTCGGGTGGTTACGGAGCAAAGGGGCAGTTAAATGGCTTAACAAAAGGGGACTATTGACGGCTATTTGAAGATTGTAAAGGGGAAAGACGTGCTGTTGGACTTAATCACACAGGTTTTATAACGCCAAGCTTGTGTCCAGTGTTCAACTCACTCTGATCTGGTGGGTCAGTACCAGCAGTGCGGTTCGATCAGTCCCAAAGGGAGGCTTTGAGATTCCGGGTCGCGGCTGACTTCGGCCGTAGAGGTGTCACGGTACACTGGTTGCTAAGGATAATACCTTTAGCAGACCAAAAGGCGTCCCGTGAGGTAAAGTAGACTTTACCAGCAGCCAATAAGAGAGTCTTTAAAACTGAAATCCGCTGCAAGACGAAAAGATGTCTTTTTGGATTTAACAAAGACTTTCTTTCGTAGCATCAAAAACCTTTCAAAACTACAAAAACAGGGTTCGTAGCTGTCATTGAAAACTGGAAAAGTCAGGGAATTTTGTAGTGTCTTGAAAAATCATTGAAATGTCATGGAAAATTGTAATTTGTCAATAAAGTCATTGAAATGTCATTAAATTTGTCTTATTGTCTTTATTTATTTTTACTTCGTCCTTTTTTAGTTTTTCTTTACTCAAAAATCCATCCTCCGAAATCGTTTCATTCCGCGGCACTTCCCGCGTTTGTTAATTGACGTATGACAGTCAGCGCCGCCTGTGAGAAGCTCGAGGAACGTCATTCAGCAGTTGCAAATGGCGCGTTTGACAGTTCAACTATCATTCAAATACAATGCCGGGGCGTCAGAGTTATTTCCAAAGGAGTTGGTTAGGCAGGCGGAGTACAAAGATTGGCTTCAGGCTGTGGATGGCGATCCTACATCTGCGAAATGCCATGTTTGCAGGAAGGAATTTAAACTTGGGAACATGGGAGAGGGCTCTCTGAAATCGCATATGGGCCTTGTCAAGGCAGACGGTACTACGAAGCACCTAAAAGAATATGAAGTCAATTGCGGGTCCGGGACTATTCTGCGATGTAAGTATATATTCTGTTTGGGCTTGAATTATCCCGCTTTTTATTTCTTTTGAAACTTTTCAGAAACTGATTGCTGTCAATATTTCATTGCAGGCTCATTAGAAAACTTGAAATTTGTTGTATTTAAAAGACATACAATGTTTTAACATTGTTAATCCTGCTTATTTTCAATTTTTCGAGAGAAAGTGGAGAAAATACGGCAATTTCAATGATTGCCATAGTTTATTTTGTTACCAAACTGGGTCACATGAATAATCAACATTTTGTGGGTTCGAAGGAAATTCTGAAATATAAATCCCTTTCGGTTCTCCACAGTGCGCAAAATCACGGCAAAATGGCGGAAAATGCAGAATTGTTACAGATAACTTGTAACAGAAATGTTTACTAATTTGTAAAAATTCAAATTAGTAAATATATCGCTACATATATTACTGAATATGCCCTAATTTAGTTAACCATATAACTTGGCAAAAAAAGATTGTTTTTTGAGAATAAGGCAAAAATCGAGTGCGGATCTATTTTGGCTTGACTACCTGTTAATATTGAGCTCTGCCCGTTGACATCAGCAGTTTTAACAAAAGAAAAAAACGGGGATCATGTGCTGAGTCAGACATGTCAGACTATCATGATATTGGCAAGTGTCTTTAATCATACATTCCAACACACACTTGCTTTCTTTTCTTTTTTCAGTATCTCCCAGTGCCAGCCTATTGGTCCTCAGGCAAGTACCAGTGGTCATCAGACTTCAATTCAGCAATTCTCAACAAATGTAGACATTACCAAGGCAGAGACAATGTGGGTCCTGAAGTCTGTGACAAGTCACTTTTCTTTCAAGTCATGTGAGAACATTAAATCTGTGTTTCAGTTTATGTTTCCTGACTCAGACATTGCAAAAAAGATGGCAATGAGTGAAAGAAAATGTGCATATACAGCGTATCATGGAATATATCCTCATTTTAAAGCACAATTTAGGCAACAAATTGGGGACGAAAAATATGTTTTGCTCTTTGATGAGTCACTCAACAACTCGACTCAACGGAAACAGTTGGATGTTTATGTGAGAATGTGGCAGCATGATACAGTTGTTTCCAGATTTTATGGGTCATCGTTCATGGGGCATGCTAAAGCAACTGACATGCTGCAGGTCTTCAAGGAGGATTTTGACCTGAACTTACAGAATATCTATCAGTTGTCAATGGATGGACCACATGTCAACTGGAAGCTGTATGATTTGCTCCAGGCAGACATTAAATCTGAAACAAATAGGGACACTTCGTTACTGAACTTGGGTTCCTGTGGATTGCATATAATGAATAATGCATTCGGAAGTGGACTTCAAGCCTCAAAATGGGGATTGAAAAGTTACTCAAGAGCATGCATACGCTGTTCAAAGATGCACCAGCTCGGCGTGAAGACTTTGAGACATGGACAGAGACCAACGTCTTCCCACTGAAGTACTGCAGTCACAGGTAAGAGCACAGTTGTCAGGCAGAGTGTTTTAGTCCCATTAAATATTTTTGTAGCAGATGAGGAATGTGATGTTTTTCAAACGATGTAATGGTACTAAAATAAACACTTCTCAGCCCGTGAGTGGTTCTTTTAAAGCTTTTATTTTCAGATTATAAAATAAATAATTTGTTATGTTTAATAACATTTATTTTCATGAAACGTGGTTTCATGGTTCCTTTCACCGGGGAAAACTAGTGTTCATTTGTTTCACACGACAGTCAAACACACAAAATAATAGAGGAGTTTAAACACTACAGAATGCACACATTGTGATGTATGTGAAACCTTATGCATCAACTTTGCTTCCATGCATCACTGACTTATGGTTGTTACCATTTCAGGTGGCTGGAGAATGTCAGCTGTGCAGAGCGTGCTATTGACTTGTGGCCGAAAATATGCCAGTACGTGAAGAAAGTTGGTACACAGAAGAAGGCAGACATACCAACATGTCAGTCATTCATTACTGTACGAGAGGCTGTCGGTGATAACTTGGTGATACCCGTCTTCATGCTTTTGTGTCAATTGCTAAGCAAATTGAACCATTTCTCACCCTGTATCAAACTGATCGCCCTATGATAATGTTTCTAGCAGATGATATGAAAATACTTCTAGAAAAACTGATGAAGAGGTTTCTTAAAGATGATGCCTATAATAGGGATTCTCTTGCATCAATTCAGAAAGTTGATGTGAAGAATAAGGAGATTCACCTTGGTTACAATCAAATTGACATTGGTTTTACAACTAACAAAGTGCTTACAGAATTGTATGTCACCAAGAAAGTCAGTGACAGACAGGTTCTTGACTTCAGAATGGAAGTCAAAGATTGCTTGGAGGCAGTAGTTCACAAAATCTTGGACAAAGCACCAATTAAGCATTCAATTGTACGCAACTTGAAGTGTCTGAAACCGCATGTCATGACAACAAACTCTCAGGAGGCTAAGAAAATGTTTCGTAGGGTTTTAACATCCTTAAACCACGCCAAGCAAGTTGCTGACAAGGATTGTGATGATGTAGCAAACCAGTACGACACTTTCATTGACACTGTCATTCCCGCACTACTCCTTGTTCAAAAATTTTGACAAGTGCAAAGACAACATTGACAAACTGCTGTACTCCAAGTTGTCCTCCGAGCCAGAATTGGGTAAACTCTGGTCAGTGATATCCAACTTGTTGTTGTTATCACATGGCCAGGCTACCGTTGAACGTGGTTTTTCTGTTAACAGGCAAATTGAAGTTGAGAATATGAGTGAGAACTCTTATGTAGCTCTTCGCTTCATCTGTGACACAGTAAGTTCTCTTGGCGGTGACATTTTGCAGGTTCCAATGTCAGATGATTTGCTTAAGTCTGTACGGGTGCCCATGGTAGGTACAAAACATATCTAAATGAGAAACAGAAAGAAAAGACAGACGAGCAGAGAACGCTGAAGCGCAAGCAAGAGGAGATGGTCTTAAATGATTTGAGAAAGAAGAGGAAGTTTTTGGAAGAGGATATTCAAAGCTTAAACAGTTCTTCTGATGACCTTGCCAAGAAAGCTGCCTCTTGTGTGAAACCTGATGAAATGCGATCATTTCTTACAAAGTCAGTCAGTTTTAGGGACTCTGCGAAGAAGAAGGAAGATCAGCTGTCTTCCTCAACCGAGAGATTAAGAAACAGGAGGAAGCTGTTAAGGAGTTGTTATAGTGAGGGTACTCTCTCACTTGATGCTGTATAACACAGTTATACAGTTTTGTTCTATGACACAGTTTTGTGTCACCCTCTGTGGACAGTTTGGTCTGGACTTGAAATCAGATTGTTTTAAATGCTTGTGGTTGCAAAAAGTTACTACTTATTTGTGTTGTAGTGTACCCTATTTTTCAAGGGACTATCAGTCTGTTGTTTTGAATGTGTTTGTTTCTGTTCTGGTTTTTGCTATTTAATTGTGCCTAATCCCATATTTTATGGGACTTTGCAGACTGTTTTGCCCATTACCGTTGACTGCTTTTGTTTTTAAATGTGTTTCTTCTGTTTTTGATACATGTACCATATTTTTTGACTGTACAAAATAAATTACCAAAAATCATTAAAATGTCATTGAGAATTATAAATTTGTCATTGAAAAGTCATGGAAAAGTCATGGAATTTTTTTGAACTGATGTGCTATGAACCCTGCAAAAAGTTTCTTCCGCGAGGAAGTGATGTAATTCCGTGGATAAGAAGTTTTTCAAACAAAAATCAAATGTGTTGGATCTTCAAAAATAAAGTCACTTTAACACAGACTGTGTTACGTGGATTTAAGCTTAAAAGTTACGGGCGATAAATGCAAAAACTTAGTAAAAGTAGACAAGATTACGCGAAAAACAGTGTGCAAAGCATTGCGTGTGAAAGTTGAGAGAGAGCTTAAGAGCTTAAGAGAGCTTGAGAGAGAAATTAAGAGAGAGCGCGATTTCCGCTATGCCGAATCTTTTGTAAGAGACGCCAAAAGGGCGTGTTTACACAAACGTGGTAAAAAGGGGTGTTTACTAAGGTTTTTGGGCTTGAGACTAAACTTTCTTGCTTCATCAAATAAACAAACTTAAACACATTTTAAAACCGTATTGCTTCTGCATTGTATCATGAATGCACGGGAAATGTCTTTACCAATCTTAAAAGACTAAACACATTTACATTATTCGTTGCTTGACCTGAAAACAGAATAATTCATTTTATTACACAGCCAGCTGTAAGGATGAAGAAGAAAGATTCTTTTATATCGTTATCACTCTGGAGCCTGTAAAGGAAAACGTAAAGTTGACGTTTCTGAACAATCTTTTAAACACTTTTATATATTGCAGAATACTTCACTGTAGTTTCAATGCAGCGTTGTTTCTCTGCTTGTCCAGCAGAGTGCACTGTTCGATCAATTTTAGAATTCTGAAACAAAGAGACACAGTCCGTGGGCAATTATCAAGACGGTATCATCGTAGTTGTATATCAAAGGATTAAGGTGTCAGAAAGGCACCACAAAGTCTGGTTTGCCAAGAGATAGCGGCTACATGTCCTTTGAAATGTGGAAAATAAAGTTGTTAATCACATTTCACTTCTCCATGAACTTTCTTAAAACAACATTGAGCATCTGGTCCAGATTAGCACGGAGTTGTTAATTAAGTCTTCTTGTCTTCTCCTCAGTCTGAATAAACAAAAGGGAAGAGTCTTTAAAAGTTCAGAGTTGTAAATTCTTTGATGCTCTGAAAGGTGTTAGTCCCTGGTACGAAGAGGCACTACAATATATATATATATATATATATAATTATAATGTATCTTGTGTTATATTAATTGTGTGTGCAATGCATATTAAATAGGTTTGTTTTGAGATGAAATGTCAATTTTTTTTGTACTTTTTCACCTACAGTTATGTGACGCCTTCAAAGTTCTATTTCCAAAACTGCAAACAGTAACAGGTGGATGGCTACTTTATAAAGCAGCTGGTAAGCAGAGATTTTATTTTATTTTTTTTTAACAAGAAGCAAAGGTTAGTTTATTTAATATAATTGCAGTAATGTCTATAAAAACTATACTATGCAATCTATGTTTGGCTGCAATTTTTAAATAATTTTTTAATTTTGACAGGTGGATGGGGAAGCCGTAAACTGTCCCTTGTGTCACCTGACGATGCTGGTTATACAGGCAGACTCTTGAAGTCTGTTGCTCAAGGGGGTAAAAAACTGTTCATAGTCTCTGTCCAAGAAGATCTTGATAGAAGTCCACTACAACTAACTGATGGAGCCTTCAGCGGTATGGCAAAAGCCACATGTCACAAGTGTGGTGTTGCTGTACCTCTGCAGCTTCTAAAGTATTATATTGACTCCTGTTTGATCATTAAAGTCGATGGTGACGGGCCTAAGGAAGACACAGCTCATCTGGTTGAGGAACAATGTATGATTTGTCTGTCCTTACGACAACCTACACTTCTTACTACACCATAATTTAAAACTTAGGAACCTAGTTCATATTTATGTCCTTTCACATAATTATGTTTTACTAAAACATCTTTCTATTTTCCAACAGCTCAGTCCTGTCCTGTTTTTCTGAAAATGTTTAAATCTGATCGGATAGAGCAGCACGCATCTACATGTGGTGAAAGGTATCTTTTTTATTTTCTAATTTTTTAAAGAGGTTTTATTGGTTGGATTCAATTTCTAGACTGAATGACCCTTTTATACGAAAGAATAATTTTATCAGTGTTGTTTCTATTGTCTCTTCACAGTGTTTTGACATTAAATAAACCGAGCCTGTTGTCATTCTTGCATTTGTTAGATATGTGTATAATTATTATTTTTTTTTTTTTATTTTAGTCAAGTGACACTTGCAGTTTATCCCAGCGAAAAGGAACAAGCAGTGGTTCCTGGACCATCCATAACTTCAGCGACTACTTCCATGGGTATGTGCTATTCAAAGTGTCTTTTAATTATAGAACAGCCATCAAAGCATTGTTAGAGAGAGTCATTCAATTTCTTAATCATGCATATTAGATTTATGTATTGAACCCCTTATATTTGCTTTTACTGTTTCTTATTAGATTGGTCATCTGTTAGTGACTTAAGTAAGGCCATATCTCAGTGTGCGGAGTATTATCTCCAAATCCATGCAATGAAGAGTCCGTTAACTCTATGCATGGACATCAGGAAAAAGTCCTGCAGAACAGGACATGGCCCTTATATCTTTTTATAAGCAAACCAATGTGGAATGGGCACGCCCCTTGATTTGCAGACTTGAAGGTAAAACCAAATAAAAGTTATAGTTGTCAAATAATAATTAAGCCTACTATTAAAATTTTGTTGTACAGGGGATACTGCTATTGGACTTGGGGTTACACGTTTTTTCTTCTCAACTTGCATGGAAAAATTAAAGTTTGGATTTCACATTCATTTTGGTATGTATTTTATGCATATATGCCCATGCTGTTTGCTATACAATTAAATTATAATGCATTGCTATTATGAAACATTTAATAAAAATGAATCGTCAAGAATTTACAGTTCACAAATATTGAAACATCCGTACAAATTTAGAAAACCAATTGCTTTCTAACATAATTTTTTTCACAGCAAATAGCAGTGTCACTCGGCTTTTTGATGGAGAACCGTCGCACTTTCTTGTTGAAAGTGACCTGTTCCTTGTGGCAGGGAGAATGATGGGTCACTCCTTTCTCCATGGAGGGCCATGCCTTTCAGGACTTAGTCCAGCTTTTGTGCATGTCCTACTTGGTGGCAGTCCTGAAACATCAACTGTCACTGTAGAGGATTGTCCGGACTCGACATTCGTGACACAATCAAGCTTGTATGTTTCTCCCATATCTCTTAGTTTGAAGATGGAAAAAAGTGTTAAATCCAAAGCATCTGGACAAGGTTCACCTTCAAACCTACGTCCAGATGCTACGTCATTGCACTTCGGATCACCTGCTGGCGTTTTTGGCTGCCGCTGATGAGCTCTTTAAGCTTTTCTTAAGAAATGTTTGTGGATACTGCATCTGTGGTCTATGGGTAGGATATCTATTTTTATATATCATCCTGTTGACACATACAGACTATCATCTGTCTGTGAATGAGTTACGACTAGCTTACCTGCTGTACGTACTCAACATTACACAAGCCTACCTGCGCTACAACTCTCAACTACTACAGTATGTGGAATATCTATTTGAGGTTTCTGTTCCTCTGGTTTGTACTGTCTTCAATCTACCATCCTTCAGCTGCACTGTTCCAATACACTACCACTGAGTTTAATATTCACAATCCACCAACGCCAGCTCTGCTCCAGCCACCGGACATTACACACGTGCCCCGACGGAAATGTACTCACCGGGCTCACGTCGGAATTTCCAATATGACAAATCCAACCCCATCAAGTCTTTCTGGTCCACATCTCGCCACAGAAGAACACCGGTCATCGCGCTGATCTCAGTGTGCTGGCCCGTGTCCAGAGGGCGGCTATAGCTGTCAGTCAGAGCACCACCACGATCAACTTTGGACTTCTTAACATCCGTGCGCTCACGAGTAAGGGCCAACTCGTCCAAGATCTCCTAACAGACCTTAAATTTGACTTTCTCTGTCTAACAGAGACGTGGCAGCAACCGGAGGATTTTTCACCGCTCAATGACGCTTACTCCACCGGGTTTGTTTACCTCTCCCAACCTCGTGTCACTGGCCGAGGAGGCGGTCTCGCGGTAATCTACCGCGAGAACTGGAAAATAGCGCCGGTTCGTCTCGATACCTATCATTCATTCGAGGCCACTGCGTTTGAAATATCTGGAGCTGTTCCTACCCTCGTGGCCACCCTCTACCGACCGCCAAAGTCAAACAAGGAGTTTATCACGGAATTCACAACACTCCTCACACATCTATCCACACTCTCATCCAACATAATATTACTGGGGGACTTCAATATTCACATGGACATTGTCAATAACACTCTCACTAAAGATTTTACATCCTGTTTGGACAGTTTTGGCATTCAGCAATTTGTCAATTTTCCACACACACAAAAGGACATATTCTGGACCTCATCTGCTGCTCTGGCATCACACCTACTGACTGTAAAGCAAAGTACCTTCCATTCTCAGATCACTCACTGCTCTCATTCAATGTTAATCTGTCACTATCCAAATACAACCCCACGCACTATAAATTTCCGCAAAATTATGGACATTGACTTGGACAACTTATCCCTTCACATTGACAACCTCCCTGTACAGACAACCTTCACTCCCAGAACAATTACTCTCACACTACAACACACACCTCCATAGCATCTTAAATAATATTGCTCCACTCAAAACCAGATCTGTCTCATTCACTCACTCCGCACCCTGGTTCACTCCAGAACTCAGACGGTTAAAAGCAAAAGGACGGCAACTGGAAAGACTATACAGAAAAACTGGACTCACTGTGCACAAGGACATGTATTCAAACCACACTCTCCAAAAACTGCATTTCTAAGGCCAAATCCACACACTACTCCAATGTAATAAATTCAAATCAAGGTAATTCCAAGGCACTTTTCTCACTGATTACAAAAATTACAAAGCCTCCTGATTCACTTCCCCTCACCTTTACTCCTCAGATTTTTGTAATAGACTTGCCTCATTTTTCAAATCAAAAATACACGACATTCACCAGCAACTCACCCCCTTTCTGTCCCCTACTCACCTACCCCTATCCCATCTGCCTCTATCCATTCATTTTCCACATTCTCCCTTCCCTCTGTTAACCAAATTTCAACTCAAATTCAAAAATCAAAATCCTCCTCCTGCAAACTGGACCCACTCCCAACTGTCCTGGTCAAAGCCACATTACCTTCTCTGTCCCCTCTCATCACTAACATTATTCACGCCTCCTCTCGTCTGGATCTGTTCCTCCTCCCTCAAGACTGCTGCTGTCACACCAATACTCAAAAACCTGGGTCTGACCACACCAACCTTAATAACTTTCGCCCTATTTCCAATCTTCCTTTCATTGCCAAAATTCTAGAAAAAACAGTTGCTGCTCAAATTCACACCCACTTATCCTCAAATAATCTCTATGAAAAATTCCAATCTGGCTTTCGACCCCTCCACAGCACTGAAACTGCCCTCCTTAAAATAACGAATGACCTTCTCCTCTCTGCTGACTCGGCTCACTCTCCATCCTCCTTCTGCTTGATCTAACTGCAGCCTTTGATACCATCTCACACTCCATCCTTCTGCTCAGACTCTCTTCCATCGGCATCACAGACATAGCCCTCACCTGGTTCCACTCCTACCTCTCAGAACGCACTCAGTTCATCCAGCTCAAATCCTTCACCTCCCATCCTGTCCCGTCACCACAGGGGTACCTCAGGCTCGGTACTAGGGCCCCTACTGTTCATCATCTACCTTCTCCCCTTGGTCACATCTTCTGAAAACATCACATTGACTTCCACTGCTACGCTGATGACACCCAGCTCTACCTCTCTAACAAACCAAATTCCTCACTCTCACCCTCCTCCCTAATCAACTGCATCTCTGAAATTAAATCCTGGTTCACCACAAACTTCCTCAAACTAAACAGTGATAAAACTGAACTGCTTCTAATAGGCACCAAAAACACCCTTAACAAAATCAATAACTTCTCCATTACTTTTGAAAACTCCCCATCACCCCCTCCCCACAGGTAAAGAGTCTGGGTGTTATCCTCGACAGCACACTCTCCTACACGTCCCACATCAATAATGTCATCCGCTCTGCATACTTTCACCTCCGCAACATCCACCGCCTCCGCCCCTCCCTCACCCCACACTCTACAGCAGTCCTTGTGCACAGCCTCATCACCTCCCGCCTGGATTACTGCAACTCCCTTCTGTTTGGTCTCCCCAAAACCCTCCATAAACTTCAACTGGTCCAGAACTCAGCCGCCCGTATCATCACACGCACTCCCTTCACCAGTCACATCACACCTGTCCTGCAACAGCTCCACTGGCTCCCCATCAACTACCGCATCAACTATAAAATACTGCTTCTGACATTTAAAGCCATACATAACCTCGCACCTCCATATCTCTCTGAGCTCCTCCACATCTCCACCCCCACCCGCTCCCTACGCTCCTCCTCCTCTCTACAGCTCTCAGTCCCGCTTGCCCGTCTTGTCACCATGGGGAGTAGAGCCTTCAGTCGCTCTGCTCCCCAGCTTTGGAACTCTCTCCCCTCTGACCTCCGCAACACAGACACACTGCCACATTTCATTACAAAACTCAAAACACATCTGTTCAGACTGGCCTACTCACTCCCTCCATAACTGCACTGTCCTGTCATTAATATATGTAATTGTTGTTTTTATTGTTTTTTTTTAAATTGTTGTTCTTGAGTATTTTATTATGTGCTATTGTGTTTTTACTGTTGTTGTAAGGCGACCTTGAGTTCCCAGAAAGGCGTTATAAATAAAATGTATTATTATTAATCCATTACATGGTATTTGGGTTAAATTAACCTGCTCTAATTCTCTACAAGAAGAAAAATGGTACAATGGAATTCAACATAAATTCTAACTATATCCTCAAGACACAGGGAAAAACAAGATTTTTATTTATTTGAATCAAGTGTTCGGGATGGTAAAAACACATTGCAAAATCTATTTTGTTTTTAGCTAATTTTATAATTGTTAACTAAAATAAGCTTAAGTCTAAAATTGTGTCTTGAATTGTGTTTTAGTAGAGACTGATTGCAATTAGAGTCAGTAGAGTCAGAAATAGTGCAAAGATGGAGGGCTTAGTCACTTCCTACATTAAAGTTGAAAATAAAAAGTTGGCTAAAACTTTGTTTGGTTATTGTTTAAAAAAGGTAAGAGTTAAACAATATAAAAGTTTATGAAGTCAAAATATTTATATCTTGTTGGATATTACATTGCATTATAGTGTGTAGTGTGTAAACTTTTTCCATCAGAGTGCCAAAACGGAAATGTATTAGTGGGCTGTGGGCTGTGGGCCACAGGCCAAACACAAAAATATTTTTCATGTAATTGGAAGAAATACTACGGTCAATTTTGTTCTGACGGCGTCAAACTGGAGCCCTGTAAACTCAACCTTTTGACACAATCTTATGCTGTTTGACCCAGTTCTTTAAAAAATCAGACTAGTTGTGGACTTAGTGTGTAAAAGTGCACACATGCACACATTGGTGTGTACACAGAGTTTGCTGGAGCAACATAAGTATGGTCAAAACCTTGAAATAATTGTTCTAATTGATCTCTTTATTGTTAATCAGTAAGTATAAGTCAAATTGATGTTTTACTCCTAAATAAACCTGAGACCACACCTGTTTTGTAGTAGTTTTGTTTGAGTGTCCTGTGATTGTCTGAAGGCTTTATGTTCAAAAACATAATTTGTAAAATGCTCTAATACAAGCAAAGATAAGTTGGTTTACAGACACCTCCAAGTCACCTCCACTTTGCTCTAAAGATACAATTTTGATAGAAATTAAGAATTTATAAAATATCAAATGTATAATATCTGTACATTTAAAGACCTACTTGTCTCCACTCGAGTTCCTTCACCAAACAGAATCTGTCCACATGTGGACACAGCGCAGTAGCACGTCCCATCGTCAGAGGAGCCTCGGATAGTTCTGGAGAGACTGTAGACACAACTGTTGTTTTTAGATTTGTAGATTGTTCCAGTGTGAGCTTCCACAGATCCAGCTCTGAACCAGTGCACGTTCTGTTGATGTGGACACTGCTCTTCGCCCACGTTGTTGTTCTTGGACAGAAGTGAGCACTGAAGAGTCACTGAGCCTCCTGGCTGCACTGACGCTGAGGGTGGATTTTGTCTCACACTCACACACTTCTGTGGATTTCTCTCATCTGTTTAAAAACAAAAGAGTTGATAGAGTTAATAAAATGAAAGTCATCAAAAGAATACTCGTCTGTGAAGATTCTCATTCATCCAGGTCATCTTGAAGAAAGGTTAAGGCAGAGAAAGCACAGCTCTCTTGATCTAAGAATTGATAAAGTCTCCTGGTGTAAGAAATTAAATGTTTTAACCTTGAAAACCTAGTCCAGGTGCCTTTTTAACCTTTTCTTCAAAAGAATTATATAAAAAAAAGTTCACTTTAAGCATGTAAAATATTAATTATGTTTTACCATTTACGACTAAGAAGAAGCTGTCAATGAATCCAAGTCCATATTGAGTCATCATTTGACAATAATAGGTTGCTTCCCTCTTTTATGATATTTCTGATGATGAAAATGTGCTGACCACCCTGTTTGGTGATGTTGAAGCGTTGGTCTCTAAATTGTTCACTAACCTTGCTCTCAATATATGTTTCAACAACAGTTTGCATTGTTTGTCCGAGAGGCTGTTTAAACCAGAAAGAACGATATGAGTATTCAGAAGAAGCTGGACACTTTAGAGTAACAGCTTCACCAGGTTGAGCCACGATCACAAGCATCGCACGAGGAACATCCGCACTTTGAGCTGAGGAAATAAGACAAATATTGAGTTAGTGTAAAATGCATATTTTAAAAGGCTAATTAATATAAATACATCTGCTGTACTCACACAATGTGCTCAGAAATATAAACGCAGTGAGTGGTCCAAGCATTGTTTCATCTGATGTACAAGACAGACTGTTAACTTTACATTTGATGTCTTCACACATTTAAGGTACCTTTGAAAAGCGGAAACTGTAGCGATTGGTTGAAAGCACAAAAAAAACATCCTCTTAAATGTAGAGTACAAACCAGACGTCTGTTTAAGGATGAGATGTATTTTTAAGTTGCTGCTTTTTAACAGATCCAAGTCACATAGCTTCTGTAGATAACATAGCACATGACCAAGACCTCCCAGATAATTGGTTTAGACTCAAAGTAAAGTCTAAAAGACTAACAGTGGCCACAAAGGGAAACTTTTAAAACAAGGGAAACACACAAATTTATCTTTTAATTGTTTTTATGTAGCCTACAAACAAGTCCTTTTATACTCGTTGGAAGTACATTAAGCTAATAAACAAGGGTTTTATAGATGGGACATCAAACTCTTTTATGTTTTTATTTATTATTATTTTTATACATTTTAGTCGTATAAAAAAACAACACCATTAAGTTATCCCCATGTCAGTGACTGAAGTGAAACAGGAAGAAAAGACCACAACAGTGCTGAGGTTTACATTCATCATTCATATGTGTGCAAAAGTCAAGAGCTCCAGTTGTTAGACCTGTAGTAGCTGTATTAGCAGCAGATAAATGAGTGTAGTATGTAGTTCACACTCCTATGTGTCGAAGTACATCTGACAGATATATTTATTCAACCACTGTTTCTTAACTCATTGGGTTGTTTCAGCTGAGAGGGGCCTGTTTTCTGTTGAACTGCTAAATGATAACGTTCATATTAGTCTCACTCTATCTATACTATAGTACATCATCTATTTTGATAATAAATTAAAATGTCTTTGTGAAGAGATAATAGATTTTTATTTTGTGTTTCAAAGGCCACAAAAAAGGAAGACTAATGAATCAATGCAAAGAATGGTAAATGCAACAAAAATAAAACTCATCACTTTTGTTAATGTCAATTAGTAATGACGAATGTAAATCATCTATAAGGGCAATAACATTTTTTATTTGACAATGTGGTTGAAAAAATAAATATATTATTGTGGAATAAGTTTGAGAGAAAACAACAGATGTCTTTTGGTGATTTATTTAAGGAAAAAGGAAAAAAGAATTCAGAGACATCTTTTGCAAAAGGAGGAATGGAAAATACAAATCTGTCTGTGTACAGAGTTGCATGAACAGTCCCAATGTTAACTAGGCGGGCTTAGAATTTATACTGAAATCACAGCAGATAAGAAAAATGAAACACTGGCTCTGAGAGAGTGAGCCGTCTAACATGAATCAGCATTTTACTGGTTTTCCCAGAAAACAGAGTTGTCTCTGTATAAGACAATTGTATCAGTTTGAAAACAGTAGCACAGGTGGTGCACATATCATTCTGCTGCGGTCAAGGACAGCACAGAGCATGTGAAAGAGGAAAATATCATTTTCCCATTACAATTCCCTCCTTTTGATCAAACACAATTGATCAACCAAAATCAATCAAAAGTCAATTAGGATACAAAACATAAATCAAATTAACCTTAACTTTGTGAGTTGTACTACAGTTGTGGTGCCGAAAAACCCAGCCGAGGGCTGACTAAATCAAGTAGAAACATTTCATACTATCAGTAGCTGACCTAACGCTGGGAAAAGAACACCACAGCCCCTCCCTCACAGGCGGCGTAACTCACTAGGGTTAAACATAAGCATTAGATGAAAAATATTCACAAAACAAATCAGTTTGGAAAACTTAAAAACCTTCAAGTCATTTAAGACTTTACCTCAAAGAAAGCATTAGTGAAAAAAAATTAAAAACACCACATGTAAGTCCACAATTTTAGCCTTAGCGTGTCTAAAATAACAAAAATTAAAATTATCAGGTTCAAAAGTTGATTAGCTGTGATTGCTTCGGTGACTATATTTCACAATTACTACTTCAAAAGAAAATTACATGTGCATTACACAGACATAGGAACATACTTAGTCATACTTAGTCTTCTTCAAATAGATGAGCAAATAAAACAGAATTAACAGAATCACAATCAAGAGCAGAGGTGTCTGGGTTGTGGTCTTTGTCATGTTGAGGCAATTCAACATAGAGTTTAGCTAGTTGCAGGTTAAAAAGAGAAGTCACTAATCTTCGGATGAGCGGGATAATGCAGCAGGAGACAAGGAAAAGAAGGATAATAGCCACTAAAAGTATGCCTGCGAGTTTAGTTAACCATGTTTTCCAAACACCGTCCATTTTTAATGTTCAAAGATCTGTTCAATAATAGCAATAATTAAATGATAGTAACAAATAAAATAAAATTAAGCAGTTATCATAACATTAACATGTATGAGTATGTAATGATTGTTTAATAAATCTTAAAAAATTAATCATTAGAGCAATTTTAAATGCAATAAAGAACCCAAAAAAAAAACATATATATATATATACATATATATTTGTCAGTATAAAACTGGTTATCAGTGATGTGAGGAACTGTGGGACAGATGAGTGTGTCACATGTTATAGTTACGCTGTTGAATTTGCTGAAAACGGTCAGCTCTATTTCTTCAGGTGGTACAGAGTCTTTTATAAACTTGATTGTAGGTGGGACCAGCTCTCAGCACTGGTCTCAACGTTGAACTGCGTTTACCAGAGCAGTTTCAGCGGAGGAGGTGAGCGAAAATCTCACCCCAGTCTTCCCACGTTGTCAACGGTGGAGGTAGAGCTAAGGTCTCACCTCAGATTTCCCACGTAGTCAACGGTGGAGGTAGAGCTAAGGTCTCACCTCAGATCTCCCACGTAGGAGCTTGTTCTCGGGACAAGCCTCTTACTTTTGTGATCATTCACTGGGTCCCCTCTTTGACAGAGGGGGGAGCAGTTGACGAGCTGGTCAGGTTGAGGAATCTTCTTGCAGTGTTGTGCATGGATCCAAGGGGCTCTTTCTGCGAACTTCACAGCCGTGTGGGTTGTGAGCAGGATCTGATAGGGTCCACACCAGGGTTTGTCTCTCCAGCTGCGCTTCCTCAGGTTTCTCACCAGGATGTAGTCGGCAGGCTGGAGTTTGTGGAACTGGTGGGTGGCCGGTTTGGGCAGGGAATCAAGCACCTGAGATCTAATATCAGAGAGAACCTTAGAGAGTGAAATACAATAGGATATCATTGGGTCTGGCAGAGTACTATCGGCCAGTGCTGCAGGTTTAGATGGGGTCCAAACCCAATTCCAGGAGGTTGTCCAAACACTATCTCAAAGGGAGAAAGGTTATTTTGCGCGCACTCTCATCCTCAGGTACATCAAAGCAATAGGCAGACATTTTACCCAGGTTTTACCTGTTAATTCAGATATTTTTGCCAATTTGCGTTTCAGAGTGCCATTTTCTCTTTCTACAGCTCCTCCAGAAGCTGGATGGTAGGAGCAATGAGTTTTCAGGTCAAATTTTAGGTGTTCACTCAGTGTTTTCAGAATGTCATTTACAAAATGAGCACCGTTATCACTGTAATTAGGTTCGGAAGTCCCCAGCGAGGAATTATTTCGCTTAAGAGGATTTTTGCTACTGTGTCAGCAGTGCAGTGTTTTGTTGGGAATGCTTCTACCCACTTTGAAAACATGTCAACTATTACAAGACAGTATTTCTTACCTTCGCAGGGTGTTAACTCAAAGAAGTCCATTTGAATGTGGCCAAAAGGCCTGGAGGTGGGTTTGTGACCTCAAACATCTGTTTTGTTGTAGGAGTTACCTTTAGAATTGTGATGAAGATGAAGCAGTTTGAGCAAAAATCTTCAGCAAATTAGTTAAACCCCACAGTAAACCAATGTCTTTGAAGGTCTTTTCTCATTCCCTCCTTTGATACATGGTCAACGCCATGTAACAATTTTGCAAAAGGCAGGAAGAGGGCTTGAGGAAGACATGGATTGCCATTAGGGCCCATCCAAACACCATTTGTGTTTGTACAGTTTTTCTTTTTCCAAGCAGCTTTGTCTCCTGGAGTGGAGATGCGGCCCAAATCAGAAAGTGAAACAATGTCAGAGTGAGTGCAAGTTTGATCCGTTGTCTGGGAGAGTAATGTAACAACGTAGGGTGTGAGTGACGCTGCTTTTGCAGCTGCGCCTGCTCGTGCATTACCTAGAGAGACTGTGTCTTTGGCAGAGGTATGTGCAGAACACTTACATACTGCCACGGCGGATGGGAGTAGCACTGCATCTAAAAGATCAGAAATCAAATCTTTGTGTGAAATGGGTTTGCCATCAGATTTGAGGAATTTTCTGTGGCGCCAAAGTGCTGCGTGGTTGTGTAGAACACCAAATGCATATTGACTGTCTGTGTAAATGTTAACTGTTTTACCAGATGCCAATTGACAGGCTTTGGTCAGGGCAATTA
>JALDNG010003599.1:0-25336 GCA_024349245.1 Neodontobutis hainanensis | reverse complement strand
ATTTGCAGCAATAACCTTCAGTTCCTCCTCTCCAAGCATCTCAGAAACTGAGTGAATACTGAGGTCAGGTAGGTACTCTTCCTTCCAAGCATGACTGACTATACTGACTTGGGACCCAGAGTCAAGCAAAGAAGTGACTGCCAAGCCATTTAGATAGCTCTGAACTAGGGCCTTTTTCCCAATTAGGCTAGCAACCGCTCTAGCTTTAGCTATACATGGTGACTGGGGACGGAGCTCAGCTACTTGGTTACAGTGACTTAATGTGCTTGTCGTTACTGGGGTTAAGGGCAAGGAGGGGAATGTGTTGTCACTGTCAACCTTACTTTCTGGTTGGGACTTACTTACAGACCCGGCCACTAGATGTCCCTCTCCAGTGTCCGATTAAAGTTTGCCTGTCTTTTTGGTCGCTGTAGGCAGCCTGCTGCACAATGTCCTTCTTCCCCACATGTGAAACAGTGTTTACAGTCTTGTCTCTCTTGTTCCACGCAACTTGGACAACCATAGGGTCTTCCACGTTTAGACTGTGTCTTATTTGGATTGTACTGCCGCCCATTGTGAGTTAGCTGTTGTTGGTTTTGTTTTCGCATGGTCTCCACCAGTCTGGTGAGCTCCTCTACTTTGGTTGTGAGGTCTCAGGGGATCTGGTTTTGTTTGCTTAGACTTGGACCCTACACCCTCTGACTTTGTGCTAGGTGTCTCTACCATATCTGACTCGAGCTGTGCGCTGTGCACATTCGTTATAGTCTGTCGACAAGATAAGCCAAGTCTTTTCATTCTCTCATTTTCTTCACTAGTGATTCTCATTACATGACGCAGAATCATTTCGTCAGTGACTCCACTATTTGCCAACAGCGTTTTGAGCTCTCTGCGTATGTCAGTGTGTTCAAAGCCTTGGTACACTATATGAAGGAAAACGTCTTGCACTGTAGCTGCAGAGTATTTAATGTTAGTGTCAGTCAATTTTGATGTCAATAGGATACGTTGTTTTAGCCCTATAAAACAATAGAGAAATTGTTGTAATGTCTCGTTCTCATCCTGTTTCATACACATCAACTCTTGGAATAGCGCTGTGCTGTTTTTTTCTCTGAGGTGAGTTTGGAGAAATCCCTTGAGTTCAGAAAAAAAGAGCTATCAATCTGTCAATTCTCTCCATGTCCGGGCCGGGTGAGGTTTCCCGTGTTGTGTCAAATGTCATCTTTGTTTACCAACATCTCTTTGAATATGCCTGGTCTTATGATTTTAAGCACACCACGAACAATCTCTGAGTCGGAAAATCCTTCTTTGATTCCGTCATCAATTTGCCTACAGACATTATTGTAGCTGATATCTGAGGATTGATCACTGATCTGCCCGCCTTGCACTTTAAACTCTCTTCGTGAAAGGTAACCAAGTTCTCTTAAGGACACCATCCTATCGCGAGCTGACTGAGAGGAATGTTCACCCGGTGGGTTTCTGTCTGGCTGCCTCGACAGGACAGGGTATGGGGGCATATGTGTCTGTGGTGGCAACACATGTGCTTGTATACACTGTATAATTTTCTTGCTAAGTTCCGTGTAGCTAGCGAGCACTTTAAGCAACTCAGCGTTTGATGTGTCAGGCACATTTAACATGGTAACCTTAGCCAAGCCTGAATCTGGTTCGCCAATACCACTAGGCAACGTAGTACTGACTAAAGTGTGTGTGTCTGTGTCGACTCTGCGGATGAGAGCCTGTGGTGACTTCAGGGGGTATTTGGCTAATAACAAAACCTCCAGAAAAATCAACAAGATTGTGATGCTTATCACCACTCTCCCCAGTATGTAACTCAGATTCACCCTTTTCATTTGGAAAAGACATACCATCACAACATTTTACAATATCATCAATAGCATCTTTTAACAACAGCAACTGAAATAATTCCCTCGTCTTTTGTTTCAAGTAGCTGCTTACTATGCATGAACGAGTTGATGTGATCGTAGCATTCCTCTTGATCTTTCTCCACAAGCTCTGACTCCAG
Source organism: Neodontobutis hainanensis (assembly GCA_024349245.1). Lineage (NCBI taxonomy): Eukaryota > Metazoa > Chordata > Actinopteri > Gobiiformes > Odontobutidae > Neodontobutis > Neodontobutis hainanensis. The sequence continues at coordinate 23,340 of JALDNG010003599.1, read as the reverse complement.
TCCATGTCCGACGCTGGATTTACCGCTCTGGCAACCCGAAGAAGCTCTATAGCTGTCAAGGTGATTAGGCTCTTCCTAATGTCCCACACTAGGCTCTTCCTCCCACCACTTGACATGATGGCTCTTTGTCTCCCTCACGGATGGCAACACAGTTCGGTGATGGTGCAGTCAACTCTGGATCGCAGGCCTCTACTCATCCACAATCGCAGTACCCACAGCTGGACAGGCTAGTTGCTGGTCAGCGTTGTCATCACTCGGCTCCTGATCCAATAGGTGGCGCCGAAAAGCATCCCAGACAAGCCCCCAAGAATCTGTAGCGGGTCCCGGGTAAGTCTCCGCTGGCAGATATATAGATAATCCTTGGATAGGAGAACCCTGAAAATATTAGAAATATTACAGAGCAATCAGTGACGCAGGACAACAGGTGCTCATTCTCCATTCACTTGAATTATCTTTAATTTTAACTTTGTATCTGCAATTCATGAGTTGTTGTCTTCAAAGGTCTATTGTCACATAAATACTCACATTTTTTGGTATGAAACCAAAAACAAGCATTTTCCATTTAACTTCCATCTTTGGGCTGTTGTCAATCATGCCTGCACTTCTTCCTTCTAAAAACTGTCATCTTTGTCCTCTTATCAAAAGAGTATTGTAATAACTTTACGTTCTATAACTGTTTACTTTATACAACATAATCAATCTTATTAGCAGTTAAATTGTATTACATTTACACTAAAAGAACACAAACTTCAATGATAAACATACCTGCCCTTTTAACTTGGCGCTCATTTCTTTGAACTGAATTTGTATCATTATAAGACTAATATACCTGCGCCGTACTTGGACAAGGCTGCAGTCGTAACTAGTCTTATACTGTACATTCACATTTACTTTTACATTTACATTGCACTTTTAACACTGTGCTACACACATTGCTGTTTCTCACACATTCTGAAATAACCCACAAATGCCCCGGAGCCATTAGGAACAAATCAAATAAACAATCTGCGGACGTTGGCCGCCATTTTCTTTACTGCGTACTGTCAAACCTACTGTTAACCAATTTAACATACTTAGTTTACAGAACACACATCACTAGGGATACATTTTAGATTATAAACATTTGTAGTCAAATAAAAAGTGTGTAACTAACCTGAAAATATTAGAAATATTACAGAGCAATCAGTGACGCAGGACAACAGGTGCTCATTCTCCATTCACTTGAATTATGAGCTCATATTGCTCTGCGCATCGCTAAATGTCCCAGTGTGACGCTGCTCGTGATTACTGACACCCTGTGTCCATTGTAAGAAATACAAGTCATTTTGTGCTCTTTCTGTAGTCTCTCATTAGTATTCAGTTATATAAATCAGGATAAAATAAAATACTATTGCATTTGAAGGTAAGAAACAAAAAGTGATATTCTTCACAAAACATGACATTTCTTACTAGCAGAAATGTCTGCTATTTCTGCTAGTAAGAATTCGTCAACAATGCGAAAGAACATGTGCACTTGTGAAACAAAGTCTTGATGCTCAGTAAGCAGTGTATTAACTAAGCAGTATTTATAATTGTATGATAAATAATAATATAATAATAATTAATATTATAATAATTAATAATAATTCAACTTTAACGTCCATCATACCAGACTTTGTTATAAAGTACAATGCCATGGAACATTAGATACATAAAAAATTACATAAGTAACTAACCAGTTCAGTATAAATGGGTTAGTTAATTTAATCCATTAGACCTTTACCAATGTAAGGTGTGAGTAAAATTTTGTATGAAAAGCTGCTTCACATTTATAAGCTTTTATCCATTTAGTTCATTTACATTTTAATTTACATTTTTATCCAAGTAAAACGTCCATCAGCGCAACCAGTCACTAAATGCAAAAAGATTTAGTTCATGAGATGGAATGGGAATTACTCTTGTCAATTATGTTCTCCTCTTAGGCAGACAGAATAGGAAAACCTACCTGGGGACATGTGGATCTCGCTCTTGATGAATGCCGACCCGCTGCTTATAACAGGCCACAAAACCAATTTCAAAGTCGCAGCATGGCGTCATGATACATCAGGTTAATTTGACGTAACCAATTTAAAGTGTCATTGTGCTGACGTGATGGATGGCGCCCATTTTGACACGGCAGGTGACAATGGTGAAATACATGTGTCGTTTATTTCACCCACCTCCCAGCAGTGCCCTGTCCCGGCCTTTATATGGTGGATAACCCCCACCGGACCTGCTGAGCAACAATAGGAATGGTTTGGATCCATACAGTACCAGGAAGCTTTTACATTTCAGGTTTTAGTTTTTTTTCATAGTGAACAAAAAACCTAAACCACATCCAAATTAGTCTGTGTACAATTGAATTAGTCAATGAAATTCATTTTTATCGTTTAAGTAATCATGTTTGACAAAGAAAAAAAAAGGAAAAATATTTTTCCCTCTTACAAATATTTGAAGTAAATTTTACAGGTATTCTTCAAACCTACTTGGCTTTTGTGTAATTCTGAAGAGCGGTCGTCCTATAACTCAAAAGTTTGGCGATTCAATTCCCGCTCTCCCCGGTTCATACTGTTGTTGTGTCCTTGGGCAAGACACTTAACCCACCTTTCCTCCAGTGTCACAGCTCTGATGCATGAATGTCTGGGATTGTAGAGGTCAGTTTGGTGGTGGTCACATAAGGCGTGAGCGCCTTGTATATGGCAGCCACCCTCTCTGTGTGAAAAAAAAATAAAAAATAAAGCTCTATACAAATGCACACCATTTAAATAACACTAACAAGAGTTAGTTCCAATAACTTACAAAAATATTTTCATTTATTTTTAAACACTGTGAGGTTTGGAGTAGCTACTAAATAAACACATGAAATAGTTTTAAAATGAATAATGTAAAGTGACTTTGTTTACTATTTTTTTTAAACAGCCAAATAACCTGGCCTTTCACTCAATCAAGTCCTTCTCAAACACCAAAAAGATCCAGAACAAGTATGCATGTGTGCCTGGAATTTTAGAACACATATCACACCTACAAGGGCCTAGTGACAAGTCCGGGGCGCTTTATTGTGCGAACGTTGTCACTGCGGTGAGCTGATGATGCAAACCCCTGGTGTCTAGAGCAGAAGCTTGTGCTTTCAGGAGCTGTTTGTACTTCACTTTCCACTGTTTGGTTAAGTTCAAAGTATGTTAAAATAACTGTTATTTCCATATTAGCGCATTAATCTTTGCAGAGGGAGAGCAGTCTCTTAGTAGCTTTTACATGGATAGGATGGTCAAAATCTATTGGAGACTGTCTTTCCCCCAAAGTAGAGGCCAAATTAAGTGCATGTCCTAGAGGCAACCTATGAGGTAAGTGATCTTTGTTCAGTCATTACAACAACAAGGAGCACTGGGTTAACTATACTTTATACAATCCCGGGAGATCTGTAAGCGGAGAAAATCAGGTCAGCCTTTGAAAATTTCAATAGTTCAAAACTCAAGTGTTGCAGAGTTGGGCCATAGCCCTGACTCTGGTGACTTTTACAGTCTGGCAGAGTGGAGATGGTAGAGATAGCCTTTGAAGGTGGCTTTATCACAAGTGGATGCAGCTGTTGTAGATTTGAGGACAAAGAGGGTGTAGCCACGCCTGCTGGTGGGGCTGCAGTGACACTGAGGCCCAGGTTTGCTTGTAACATTTGAGTACTACTGCAAATTACAAAGTGTAATTGATTTATTGATAGACTAATATACACTCTCTTGTTTCCAATGTTACTTTCAATGTCTGGAACACATTTCTTCAAGAGTAAACTTCTTTAAAAATTATCATGCATTTGTTTTAATTGTATTTTTTTTTACAGGAGTAAATGGCTCAAATGATCTCACAGCAGCTTTATTTTGCTTAATTTATGGTCACGTTAATTTCAGAGCCACCGAGGTGTTTTGCTAATTATTTTTGTTTGAGTCATTTTTGTTTGAGTCAAATGTCCCCTGTTATTTCTGCAGGTTAATTGTAAATGCTTCGAAAGAAAGAGTTCTGCTATCTGCTTAGACTGACTTAATTTTCAGTCTTTTCCAATTGGCCTGCCAGTTTGTTATGGCATATTTTTAAATACATTATAACATTTAAAACCCTCTACAAGGATAATATTTCTACTTCTGATTAGCTCAAGTTTAAATATTTGCATGTATTAAATTCACACTGAGAAAGATTTCATTTGCAGTTGAACACGGTGTTCCCAGTAAAAAGACTGATCAAAGCAGACAGCCACTCTCTCAGGATAATGTAATGCTGTAATGACTGACATTCATTAACGAAGAGTAGATGATGATGTCTGCTTTCTGAGTCCACCAAAGTTTTCAACCTGCAGAAGTAACACAAAAGTTGAAGATGAAATGAAACTTAAAAATAAACCATGGCAAAGAGAAAAACATAAAATGATGATAAAGATAATTGTTTAGTAAAAAAACTAAACAAATGGTTGTTGAAGTGCGTTTTTTTTACTAAATCTATTCGTTATCATGATGCATGGACAAAAGGCCCTTGTATTTAATGACTGCACACTGGTCCAGGGGTACTGTGGAACTATTCTGTTATTGTGTTTTAATCTTATAACAACAATAATACATTTTATTTGTTGGTGCTTTTTAAGACACTCAAGGACACCTTTACAGCAGAACATTAAAAACAACAAAAAAGACAATAATTAGAATGAATAGGCAGGTTTGAACATGTTTTGAGTTGTGAACTAAAAATGTCCAGCTGACGAATCTGAAAGCCCTGGCCTCCATAGTGACCATTTTGATGGAGGGGACAACGAGGTGACCAGTGGAGGAGGAGCGAAGGGCAAGGGGGGAATGTAGGGATGAATCAGATCTGTAAGGTATGAGGAGGCAGGTTGTAGAGTACCTTAAATATGATTAGAAAGAGTTTGTATTAGTTAGTAATCCTTTAATATTGGAAGAATGTGGAGTTGATAAAGGACTGGAGTGATGTGTTCAGTGAACTTGGTGTGGGTAATAATTCTTGCAGCAGAATTTTGGAAATGTTGAAGGCTGTTTCAAATTTAGGATATTTGTAATTGTATTTTATATGGTATATTTCTATGGGATATCTTGATGTATTCCCACATCTGTTTCATTAAAAATATATGTAGAACTCAATTGTGCATCACAAAAAAATAATAATTATGGAGCAGATGTTTGAAATCCAGCATTTCAATTGTTTACTACAGTCTTAAGGCTTAGAATTGGAGCTTCTGTAGTTTGGTCTACAAAGCAAAGTGGAAATTTCCTTTTTGTCTGAAATACAAGAAACAACATAACAAATGTTAACAATTGCAATTGAACTTTGTTTCTGAAAAATACTCCTCCCAGAGAGAGAATGTTTGCAGCTAAGTTCTCAACTAAGTCTTTGGTGACCTTTTCCCACTAAAATCTATATTTGTGCCCTTCCAATTGCTAAATATATGTAATATCATCCTCCTGCTGCCATCGACCGACAGCCAATGTCAGCACCTATTTCAAATCCCTAAAAAGGCTTTACCACAGGAAAGGTGATTAATTAAAGCAATTAGTGCACTGACGGTTTTCATTAAGGCAGTTATGAGCTCCAAGTTGAGTCGTGTGGAAAGCGCCTATGGGCCTGAGGTGACGGAATGAGAGAATGTGACCAGCTCAAAGTAATGAAGGGGGTTGGTGTACCTGAGGAGAGATATGCAGATATAAAAGGAGGAAAAGCATAACAATTTATTATGGTTGAGTTAACCTGTTACATTTTCATCACAGCTGTGTCATCATTCTGCCTGAACATACATTTCCATTTTAAATCCATATATTTTACTGCATTTCATATACAGCCATATAAATCCGATCACTAAGGGCGCTTTCACGCCTGCACTGTTTGGTCTGGACTTTTGTAAGTTTGCGTTTAGTCCAATGCTGTATTGCAATGCTTCTCAAAAAGAGGGTCGCGCTCCGTTGGGCAGAATGCGCAGAACTAATGTTGAGTGGTTCTGCAACACAGACCCTTTTAAGGTGACACCAAACATACCGCACTTCCATGGTGACTACAACATGGAGAAATACACTGCTGGATCAAAACAAAAGCCAGCGAAGAAAATACAAATTCAGATGGTGAAAACAGCAGACATACATCAAAGAGTAAGTCTGACGCTTATCGTGCTCTTGGATTTACTGTGTGTTATGTCTAAAAACACTTGCTGCAGACAGTACATTGCATCCCTCACATGTCTACAAACTACTTTAGGTTCACTTCAGAAGAATATAACAAGTAGCAAAGTACTATTTTTTTTCCATCCAATGAAGGGCCATGGTGAAAAGGTTTGAGAAGCAGTGCTGTATTGTAGAGTGGATAAACCTTAATAGACTCTACTGTCATAGTCTCTAAAATTCTTATTCCCTACATACCTGCAGAGGAATGGGATAAGAAGTGAATTTTGACATCTGCTGTAGTGCTAGAGACTTTTCAGATTGAAATGTATAGTAATTGAACACAGGCTCATTTGTGTTGCCTTCTGTCATATCAAAAGTCCCAGTGTGGAAATTGGCAAGATTAGGCTCACACTGTCCAATTATTCAGAAAGCAAAACACTTAATTTACAATATTTTGTTTATATTGATTAAGATAATCCAATCCATGTTGTGATTTTTGTTGCTGTCTTCATGCTCAGTGTATCTGCCTTGGCAGAAAAGAACAATGACACATACAAACGACTATCATGTGCAGGCTTTGGGAAATGCCAAGCAATGAGGAACATGTCAGGTTGGTCATACATGGCAGCAGAAATTGTTGAAAATAAATGCAAGACTAAGACTAGATGGAACTCTACATTCATGGCTGTGGAGAGAATAATACAAGAGAATGGTGAAGATGCCATCAAAATGTCTGTGAAGAATTCAAAGTGAAAATGTTAGTAAAAAAAAAAAAAAAAAAAATTTATGTGGGATGCAGCACCCTGCCAGCACTGTTTACAGTGGAGGTGGGAATCTGCTGACTTCAACTGGGGACATTGTTGAGTGGTGGAAGGAATATTTTGAGGATCTCCTCAATAGAACAATGGACAAGCTCTATACCCTCTCCAGGGTGCTGGAGAATTTAAGGGAGTTTGCCCAACCAGTACACGTGTGGTTTTGGATCTGGAGAAGGCTTTCGACTGTGTCCCACGTGGCACCCTGTGGGGGGTGCTCTGGGATCTTTGCTAAGTCCCTGTACAACCGGAGCAGGAAATTTGCATTGCCGGGAGTAAGTCAGACCTGTTCCCAGTGCATGTTGGACTCCGGCAGGGCGGCCCTTTGTCACCGGTCCTGTTCATTATCTGTATGGACAGGATTTCTAGGCGCAGCCAGGAGTCAGAGGGAGTCTGGTTTGGTGATCACAGGATCTCATCTCTGATTTTTGCAGATGATTTTGTCCTGTTGGCTCCATCAACATGGTCATGGTGCTGCCATTTTGTCTAGTAATATAGACAGGTGCATTCGGTGCATTTGACACAAGGAATCTCAGCAGGTCGCGGGAGATTAGAGAACCTGCTAGTCATGATAGTGCGGGTGTGGAACTGGATAATGTAGGAGCTTTTAGTTGTCTGGTTAGGCCGTGTCATCCTGTCTACTGCCTAAATCTGTTAGATATGGTGAATTTATTATGTCCTCAAACACATCTGAAAACTCAGTGTCAGTGACCCAAAAGCATCCAGTCCTCATGATATTGCAGAACTGTCTGATCTTGACAACTTGTTTCTGTCACTATCTCTCTACTTTACCACCCCTCAAATGCAGGCTCCACATTAAGACTGAAGATTGGTCTTCTGAATGTGTGGCCTCTATTAGGATTTATATTTTCCTGCCACTAAATGAAGCCTCTCCCCCTGATTATGTGTATCCACAGGTTGCTCACACATCAAAACAGAGTGGTTGGTCCTGCCAGTAATGGTTCAACAGTCTTATTGTCTCGATCGACAATTGTGTATTCAACTGAGGTGTCATTTTAGACCCAACATTGTCTCCGCAGCAGCACATTAGTCAGGTTACTAAACTCAGCTTTTTTTTCTTGAGGAATATCTAAAAAATGTAGTCCTACCTGTCTTTAGCATATGCTGAAATTCTTATTCATACATTTGTCAAATCCAGTCTGGATTTTGCAATGTATTATTCTCTGGACTGCCGAGGAAAAGTACTGACAAACTACAAATGGTCCAAAATACACAGCTCCTAAACTTCCTGGTCTTTCTTAACAAAGACCAGGAAGTTCGATCACATTACTCTTTTATTGTTCTTTGTTGCACTTTGTAAAGCACTTTGTCATTTATATCTGTGAAAGGTGCTATATAAATTAAATTTACTTACTTACTTACTCCAGTCCTGGCTTCATTACACTGGCTTCCTATTTATGTTAGAGCTGATTTCAAAGTTCTCCTGTTGTCAATTTAAATCTTTTGTGGCCAAGCGCCTCTTACCTATCTGACCTCATCACCTGGTATACTCCAGCTTGTTCCCTTTGCTCTCAGGACGCTGGCCTTCTTTAACTTCCTCGAATTAAGAAGTTTGCTTGCTACAGTGCCTTTTCTTATTGAGCCCCCTTTTATTGAATGGGCTCCCAATGCAAGCTGACTCTTTTGAGGCTTTTAAAATCAAACTCAAAACATACTTATTTCACCAAACGTATGGAGACTGATTGATCATAGGTACAGGTTTACACTGTTGTAGCTGTAGGTACACACACTGGTTGCAGCTGTAGGTACACACTCACACTAGTTGCAGCTGTAGGTACATGCTCAAACTCTCATATTTTTATTACACCTGCCTATTTTTGCAGTAGTATTTAGAACTTCTTTTTCTTTTCTATCTCCTTCTAGGGTAGACGCAAACCTTTGACCTGCTTGGTGATTTGTTCCAGTATGAGGACCCCCATCTGTCATTTACCTTGATGCAGTCTCACCCCCCATTAGAAATGCACAGAATGGACACTGGACATTGCCAATATAATTTTTTTATTTTGTAAATAGATTTTGTGTATTTCTATGTTGTTTACAACTGTCCTGGACACATCCACTGCACAGCCTGTCTATCCTGAAAGTGGATTCATCCTTCTGTGGTTCTCCTTGAGGTTTCTCTTTTTTCCCGGCTGGATTTTTTTGGGTAGTTTTTTCTCACCCTGATGGAGGGTCTAAGGACAGGGGGTGTTGTCTAGTGCAGTCTGTTAAACCCTTTGAGGCAGCTGTTGTTGTGATATTGGGCTATACAAAAATAAATGTCTTGTCTGTTCTACTTTGTGTGGACATCATCTGTGAGCCAAATTTTATTCCAAACTTGTCTTGGTGTGTTCGACATATACTGTGTAAAGCTACAACGTCACCTTAAGGGGAGAAGTTGCTGTGAAGTCTGCGCTAGGCCTATAACATGAAATACAATTACTCACAAAATGTTCCCATACTTCAATCTACAATCTTGACACTTGCTTGCAAGTCCATACAGTCCCATCTTTCCCAATTCCTGCTTTTTTGGGGAAGTTGGGTTTGTTCCTATCTCTTCCTGAGCAAATAATTGTTGAGAAATTGCTGCCAGATAAAAACATATAACATAGGGTATGAGCTTACTGATCTTGGCTATAGCCTAGCAACCACAATATCCTTATAATATCCTGTCATCAATAGCGTACCTTGATAAGGAGATTTCTCAATCTATCTACTGCTAGCTGACAGGACAACCTAACTTTTTTTTTTAGCAAGGGGTGGCTAGCTCTTTGATTGTTTTAAAGTTAGAGAACTCTTCAGTAGACCAAAAGTCATTTGAATCCACTTCTCCACCAGAATCATCATTGTCGCTGTTTGGAAGTTGTCCACCAGGATTGGGTCTTCTGTGCTGATACATCCTCTCGTGAAGCTGTTGTTTCATTTCTCATTTCAATGACATAATTGTCACTGCACTCCTCACAACACTGAAACGCATAGACCGCAATACCCTGGTTGTACCTTTTGTGGACCTGAGTCTGCAGTCCACTCAAAGAGAAAAGGCATTTCTTTGAAAACACCAATGTCTGAATTTTGAATATTATTTACAACAGTCTTCTAAAACCTAAATTCAAACACTTTTACTCTAGAACAACAACAACACCTGAATGGAACAGTGACACTAACGACTCACCTGAACCTTTGATGACTCTCACATCTGGAGTCACACTGCCCTTTCATAACGAACAACTATGAGACCAAAACAGTCAGGTTGGTCCTATCAGGTTTAGTTTCAGGTCAAACCCCTCCCTGTAAAGATATAAGCTCAGCTCTCTTACCAGTTTATCTCAAAATTTATAAAGTCTCTTGGAATTAGAGACAAAACGGCTTTACCATGAATACAGAGTCCAGATGCTTTTGTTTTAACCTTTAAGAAGATGACATGGATGACTGACAACCTTCACAGACATAACAACACATTGTCAACAAAATAACACTAGACTTCTCTTCTCCACTATTAATAGACTTAACTCCACATCCTCTGCCACCCCTGTCCTCTGGTCCAAATTCCAAAACTTTTTTCAGACCAAAATTCTGACACCATCTACAATCATTTGCCAGCTACCATTTCCCCACAGTTCCAGTTTCCTCCCATCTTGTAATCTATCTGTTCATTTACTGCATTCACACCTGTTGAAATCTGGGTAGCTAAACACATACAAAACATCCATCTCTCTCCTTGATCCAATGCCAACATTTCTGATCAAAGCTTGCATTCCCACTCTGAGCCTGCACATAGCTTACATCAGGGGTGCTCAATATGTCAATCGCGATCTACCAGTCGATCGCAAAGGTTTTAGTTTTAGTAGATCGCAAGACATACAAAACAAAAACGTCAGCCAATCATCCATCCAATCACTTGATTGACATACGCGCAGACAGTCAGGTGACATCTGAATTTGCATGCGGAACGATGGCGCTAAGTGCCGCATGACTAACAAGCTTTAGCAACTTACCTCCAATTTTAAACCTTGTTTTTTTCTCTTAAACTTAAGAAAGGGTTGGGGAGCTGGACAAAGTAAGAAGAGAAAAACTTATCGCTTTCATACAGAATGGGGGAAGTTGACATTTTCGAAGTGCGTTCGCCTCATCTGTCAGCAGCTAGTGTCCGGACTATGCATCCCTGTCTGATTCAATTCAGTGCAAGTCATCAGAGTAATCTCAGGTAATGACAATAAATGTACATATTTAATTATGTTGTGTTGTGCAATATTGGCTCATACGGTTATGCAAGGTATATCAACATACATTGTACATATAAAGAATCCTCAAAATATTTGTAAATATCAGTTTTGCATTTTTGTAGGCAGTAGATCATTTTGACTTGGTAGCTCGCTGGCTGAAAAAGTTAGAGCACCCCTGGCTTACATCATAAACACCTCAATGGTAATACCATCTGCCTGTTAGTATAATTTTGCAAACCTGGTCATCATCCTGGATTCCATTCTTTCCTCAAACAATCAGTGACTAAATCGGCCTTCTTACACCGCCGCATCATATCCCACCTCTGTCAATCCTGGACTCATTGGCAGAAATGCTCATACACCCAGTTCATAACTTTACGTATGGACTATTATTATAGAGTCCTGTCTGGGATCACTCAGAAGCCTCTGGACAGACTCCAATACATACACAACTCAGCTGACAGGGTTCTCACACACAAGGCCCTGGCAACACATCACATCTAAACTCATCCATCGTGGCTAAACCTGGAGAAGCCCCCAGAGGGATTCCTCCAGTCACTCCCAATTTGCCGTAGCTCTAATGGTTAAGCGGTACTTCCGGTGTGAGAACGCTAGGCGCACCTGTGCTGCCGCTTCACGCTGGTACCTGTTTGTCTGCTGTTATCACGTCTGCTTTGCATCAACATTTCTGGATTATTTCATTGGACTATTTTACACCAACTCCTGGACTACTAACATGCAAAGGTTTTTCTGAAAAACTGACCTGGCTGTCTCCGTGATCCTGTCACACAGATCGGCTACAAGCCCTCTCCATTTCTGTCCTCATATCCCTCGTGACATCTGATACTGTGAGTCTCCTCTCTCTGTCATTTTGTGGCGCAAATCCTCGATATGGTTGGAAGGCTTCCCTTCTGTGGATTATGTGGACTCTGATATGGTTCTGGCTAACGTAGTTTAAACCTTTAAACTGTTGTTGTAGGTTGCGTTGCACACTTCCGGTCATGTTGACACGTATCAATTTGCAGGCTCTGTTTTTTGGCCTTTTTTGGTTCATGCTGGCACTGAATGACATTTATCAAATTAGTTTCTCCGAGATGGCTTTAAAATTCTCTGCAGCTCATCTCAGAACATTTAAAGGGCTGTTTCGATTGGCTCCGGACACCTATAAATGGTGTGAACAACTTGGAGTTTTACGCCGACCGCGCTACATACATAGCTCACGGAAGAAACTTCTCACTTATCACCACTCGTCCTCCAATAATATTCCGGTCGTCTCCACCAACACCCGTGCGTCGGGCGCAACAAAGCTGGAAAACCGATCTAAACCTACTAACTTTGTAAATCTAAGATCATTGCGTTTTGATCCTGACCTCCGAAATGGCAGAGGTTCATCTTCAGACCTCCGATGTGCGCTGCTGAACACTCACTCTCTGACTACTAAAGCTTCTGTGTTGACACAAACCTGGACATGCTACTTCTGACTGAAACCTGGCAGATGCCTAATGACCTTCTCAACCTGAATCTTTTAACTCCACCTGGGTACATCTACTTCGCTCAGCCACGTCTTCATCGTCGAGTTGGTGGGCTGGCTGTAGTTTGCCGTGAAACTATTAAGATTGTTGCATGACGTTACAGCATTTGAATATTTCGCGCTGAAAATGTCTGGCAAATCGTCACTGGCTGTGATTCTATTTTACCGACCTCCAAAATGTCATGCTGATTTGTTGTCTGATTTCTTCTCTGAGATCAGTGCATTACTAACTATTGTCTGTGGTACTTATTCATCTGTTATTCTGCTTGGTGATTTTAATATACATGAAAACACTGCTCAATGCAATGAATTGACGTCTGTCCTTGACTGCTTCAACCTAATCCAACATGTAACGTTTGCTACTCACTCCAAGGGCCATATACTGGATCACATATGTACATCTGGCTTAAATAATATTCTTGTTAGTGGTTCTGATTTTGATTTTTCAGATCTTAAAATCATAAACTTCAGTTGTAGTTTTCCAATATATATACCGCCTCTGAAGAAAATGCTGACTTATCGTAAAATCAATTCTGTTAATCCATCTTCTTTCTCGGATTCAATAAGGACTTCTACCTTGTCAAAATGCCTACTATCCAACTGTCCTTCAGAAATCTGCTGTATATTCAATGATACTTTGTCTCAAATACTTGAGATGCATGCTCCTGTTAAAACTAGACTGGTTCCATCTACTCGTGCTGAAACCTGGTTCACTCCTGAACTACGAATGATAAAAACTGAGGGACGCCGCCTAGAAAGGCTATACAGAAAAACGGGGCTTATTGTACACTCCTTGGCGTTCAAAGAACACTGGCACAAGTACCGTACTGCCCTTAACGATGCAAAATCCTCTTATTTTAGCTCTACCATTAGGAACTCCAAGTGCAGGCCCAAGTCACTCTTTGCTATGGTTAGCAAACTCACAAATCCACCACGACTTGCTATGTCGGGTTCTGTGGGGCTTGTAAATAGCTTTTCAAAATTCTTCTCTGATAAATTACAGTCAATCACTGCATCCATTGCAAAAAACACTCCTCATGCATCTGATTCAGATGTTCATTTAATGTTTGATGATTCAGCACATTTTACAAACTCTCTCTCTGCTTTCACTCTAACTACTCAAAGTGCCATAAGCGATTTAATTGCGAAGTTAAATTCCACATCCTGCCAACTTGATCCCATACCTTCCGTTTTGCTTAAGCTGTGTGTCCCTGAGGTTGCACCTTTCATAACACATATGATTAACTGTAGTCTGTCGTCCGGCGTTGTTCCAGCAGATCTAAAAATGGCTGCAGTGAAGCCGATTCTTAAAAAACCAGGCCTAGACCACCTAAACATGGACAATTACAGACCAATATCCAACTTACCATTCATAAGCAAAGTTCTTGAAAGGGTTGTTGCTTCGCAATTGCGGTCATATTTGGATATAAATGGCCTTTTTGAACCTTTTCAGTCTGGTTTTCGTCCAGCACACAGCACTGAAACGGCTCTTCTCCGGGTGGTCAACGACATTCTTATGTCCATGGATGCAGGGCTGATAAACATATTGCTGCTTCTTGATCTAAGCGCTGCTTTTGACACAGTCTGCCATGAATTAATGATTTCTAGGCTCTCTGACATTGGCATTACTGGCTCTGCACTTTCCTGGCTCATTTTCTACATTAGTGACAGAAAGTATTATATTACTATGCAAGAGTTTAGCTCTGCTACTGCTCCACTCACACAGGGTGTCCCTCAAGGTTCGGTTCTTGGCCCACTACTATTTATCATCTACATATATCCACTTGGCGACATCATACGCAAGCATGGACTTCAGTTTCACTGCTATGCAGATGACATTCAAATCTACCTCACCACCAGCTCCAATGTCCCATCTCTGCCTGACTCACTCACAGCTTGTATCAGGGACATTAAGTATTGGATGTCCCGGAATTTCCTTAAACTGAATGACAAAAAAACTGAGATATTATTGATTGGTTCTACTGCCACAATCAAACCGATGAACCAGTCTTTTGATGTTCATGGAACTCACATCAAGCCTTCGTCACTGATCCGTAACCATGGTGTTTTATTCGATTCAAATCTATCTTTTGGCCTTCACATTTCTTTTCTTGTTAAAAATCCATCTTTCCATCTTCGTAATATTGCTCGTCTCGCTCTTCTCTCACAATAGCTGAAACTGAAATCTTAATTCACGCATTAATCACTTCACGTCTGGACTATTGGAATGCCTTATTTCTTGGTATTCCAAAAAACATATCGCAAGATTACAGTACGTTCAAAACTCAGCCGCAAGAGTTCTCACCTCCACTAGGCGCTCTGCTCACATTACTCCTCTGCTTCATGACCTGCACTGGCTACCTGTAGCATCACGTATACACTTTAAGATATTGCTTCTACGTTCAAAGCATTAAATGGTCTTGCTCCCCAATAACTGTCTGACCTACTCCCCTTACCGCCACGTCCGGTCCCTTAGATCAGCCGAACTTGGTTTGTTGACCATCCCTCGTTTCCGTCTGTCTACTGCTGGTGGAAGGTCCTTTGGTATAAACGGTCCTCAATTATGGAATGCGCTGCCTCTTACACTGCGAAACATCTCATCTGTGGGTGCATTTAAGTCCCAGTTAAAAACATATCTATTCAACAAGCATTTCGGATAATCTCAACTATATGTATTATGTGATGTGTATATATAGATGTATATGTAAGTGTTTGTATGTACTGTATTGTAATGTAAAGCGACCTTGAGCTACGGAAAGGCGCTATATAAATAAAACTTCTTCTTCTTCTTCTTCTACATTGGCCACAAAACCTGCATAAATTTAGGAAATATGCCGGTAAAAAGGCCACTGCCAGACCCGCAATTGCAGATTAGCAACCCAGGCCAAATTGTGCAGCTTTGTAGATCTGGCCACAAGACTTTTTCAGATTGAGGCTTAAACAATATATGTAATAAAATTGTATTTAATAGATTGTGTTTTATGTGTCTGAAAACTGCTGTAAACCACCTTTCACAACAGTACAAGACCATATTAGTCCTTGACCATATGCAAATGTAAACTCCTCATTTTAAAAACCCACTTTTTTTTATATTTCCTCTAAAGAACTTTTGCGTCTACTGCATCTACGTCAACTGTTTGTTGCCATATGCTGATTTGCGTTGCAGATGCTGACAAAGACACTTGTTGTAGACACCCACGAGTCTCCACCTGAGGAGTATAAAGTATGCGCCATCGCTCCTGACAGTACACCACTACACTCTTGACAAATAAGAAAGTTCACCCTTTCAACTCAGCTCTTTAATTCTACTCTACTCCCAGCTCTTCGATGAACTCAGCCTGTACTGTTCAGTCATATGGAACTGACAAGTATTGGAATGTGGCAACAGCGGAGGTTAAATTTAGACCAATCATTCTACAATGTACAACATGGGTTTTCAAATGGAAGCTAAGTGTTTCTTGTGCTTAAAAGCATTAATTTCTTATTTTATTTTATTTATTTGACTTTTATTTATACAGGTAAAATGTTTGTTAACTAGTTCTCATTCACAAACATTGCCATGCTAGTTCTTGGAAAAGTATAGTGCACAAGGTTCACGCCATACAAGTCAACATAATTTTACCTATAAGTAGCCTATAAACTTCACATACAATAATTATGCCAATGGTATCTATCCTGTCTGCTACTTTCTACTGTACTGTAGACTTTATATGTAGGTAAAGTACAGCAGCTGAGAGCACAAACATTTTTAACCCATGTATGGGTTATGGGTTTGATCCCTGGGCTGACCGACTTTGGCCTTTCAGTGAGGAGTCTGCGTGTCCTGGGTACTTGGCCTTCCAACCACCGCCCAAAGACATGCAAGACAACAATCTAAACTGTTCCTAGTGAATGAATTTGAGTGTAATTAGGTTGTCTGTAAGTGTCTATGTCTAAGTGTCTGCAACTGACTGGCCATTGTCCAGGGTGTACAAGGTTACTCTGCTCCAGGCAGGTTTACATTATCTTAAGTCTAATGAGGTACAGGGATTTCTTTTCAAACATGTAATGGGCCATTTAGAGTCTGAGCAATTTGAAGCTTAATAGAGCTGCTTTTGCTGTGCTAAATAAAATGCAAGAGTTAGAATTCCCTCACAACAGCTGGCTAGTTGTTCTCCAGAGTCTTGTCTTGACATAACTATACTTATTCACACATTTGCATTTGTATCCACAATTAGAAACACTGGAATAATGTACACTTGGCTGCACATAAAATTCTTTTTTACTAAGAATTTTACTCCCGACAAAAAATAAGAGATTTTATATAAGGGTTCCACAATTTTGGAGATAATGGTGGTTAATAGCTCAAAAGGTCCAAAAAGTGCCTGTTATGCTCACTTCTTGTTGTAGATGTCACCAGGTTTCTTACATCTCACCTCGTCCTGAGGGTTGCAGCCATTGTGAGGTTAAGTGAAGTGGTCTCGTAGTGTGTCACAGTAGTAAGACAGGTTAAAACAGCCTAAGCAAAAATGGGAGAGCTCAGCAAAGTCATGCACACAAGTTTTAGATTACATTAGATTCAACTTTATTGTCAGTACACATGTACAATGCAATGAAATGCAGTTTAGGTTTAACCAGAAGTGCAATACCAGCAAGTGCAAGATATCCATTATTGCTTGAATAAATAAGTTAGTATGGAAAAGTAGTGATAGACATGGTGAGCTAAAAACAGAAGTCAGAAATAGATTATATTATAGAAGTCATTTTTAGTTGGATATGTACTATGAACATAAAATACAATGGCAATTACTATAAACAGAATTGTATGGATGAATATATACAATAATAGGTATGGCTATGGTGAGCAGTAGAGAAAGATATGCAAATAATTATGAACAGAAGCTGTTTGAATAACAGTAGTGCAGTGGAAGTTATTGCATTTTTATGTAAAGTGCAGTAGTGCATGTGTGAACATTAGGTACTGTAAATGAACAGTCGGCAATGCAAATAGTTCTAGTAAACATACTGCTATGTATAGACAGTCCAGTCAAGACACCGAGAAGGGGTGTGCACAGTGAGGAGGGGGGGCAGTGTATGAAGGGCAGAGGTATCAGCGGGGTGCAGAGTTCAATAAATAGATAGCTCTGGGGAAAAAAACTATTCTTCAGTCTGCTGGTCCTGTCCTTGAAGCACCTGAGACCTGCCGGAGGGCAAGAGAGAGAACAGTCTATGGGCGGGATGAGAGGAGTCCTTATGGATGCTGCAGTAGGTCAGTGGGTAGAGCAGTCGTCTTTCAACCGGAAGGTAGGTGGTTCGATTCTCCCCACAGTTCATACTGTCGTTGTGTCCTTGGGCAAGACACTTAATCCACCTTGCCTCCAGTGGCACTGTAACACTGGTAATTATTGTAGAACAATGTAAGTTGCTTTGGATAAAAGCGTCAGCTAAATGAATAAATGTAAAATGTAAAATGTAAATGCTGCGAGCTCGATGCAGACAGCGTTTCCTCTGGGCGTCCTCCGTGGCTGGAAGTAGAGTTTCTGTGATGCGTTGGGCGGTTTTCACCACCCGCTGCAGTGCCTTGCGCTCTGCAACAGAGCAGCGCCCATACCAGACTGTGACACAGTTGATCAGGATGCTTTCTATTGCCAAGCGATAGAAGTTCACCAAGATATATGAAGTCAGCCGATTCTACTTTTTTTGACAGGTGCTTTTTGGTTCCTATACAGTGCTGTTTGCTGTGTTGTGACCTTGTGTGCTGTGAACACAATTAAAGAATGCTAGGATTGAGTCAAGACTAGAGGCCTCAAGATATGTTATGGAGTTATAAGTGCCAGTTCTAGAGGTTTTTAGTAAAAGTGGACGAACAAGGTTTGTTCCATCCTAATTTCATGCAATATTGTTCATAATACAACCACATTTATACATATATGCATTTTTAACACAACATATCTGTCACACATGAAATGCTCTTAACCCATGTTAATGACTAAATTAAATTGTGTTTGTATTTCTATTTAACCTTCTTTCAAACCATAACATGTTACGCTTAATATATTAACAAATTTACTTATTGTCTTTTTTAATCATGAACTGAGGTACAATTCACTTTTTGTTTCACCATAAATAAAAAAAAGAAAAATAATGCATCTAGATATAATTCATCTCTAGTAAAGGTCAATTTTGCATTATTCAGCACCCCGAATGTGCTTTTACATTGTATAGCATCATATCTGTGCTTAGCATCAACATACACATTTAAAACAAAAAAATAATAGTGCTGTATTACAT
The DNA here is from genome assembly GCA_024349245.1 of Neodontobutis hainanensis. Lineage (NCBI taxonomy): Eukaryota > Metazoa > Chordata > Actinopteri > Gobiiformes > Odontobutidae > Neodontobutis > Neodontobutis hainanensis. The sequence goes on along the minus strand of JALDNG010003599.1, from coordinate 4,340 downwards.
TTTTAAAAATCATAAATTCCATCTTTGTGAACATAAAGTAAGTGCAAATAATATTTCAAATAATTTTCATCTGTAACTAAGCACTCTCGATATGCATAGTTTATAGATACACGCTAGCATGCTATATCCACAAGCGTCTCCCATGGAACCTCCTAAATGGTCTTTCGTAAGGGCGCCTGTTTACAGCCTGGTACAAAAGATGGCTCCGGTCTCTAGAGCTAAGTTTTTACTACATGACAACTCTGGGGGGGGTGAATTTTGGATTAATACGTCCGTTTACGTTATCTAAAAACTATTGTTTTACTATGGAGTAAAAGCTGAAAAGCCCGGAAGTAACGGCCATTTTATTGCCGCGTCGTAACGACAATATCAGTAAATAGGGGACCAATGGGCGGATAAGATCCACTATATAAACATACAATGTATATCCACCATGTGTGGCAACAGAAAATACACGTCTAAGTTAGCTACTAGCTTATTGTAAAATCAACTCACTAGCTCAGTCCACAACTCAAGAAGGCTTATCTACTTTGGACAAATAGAAGATCATTAATGCTCAACAAGACTGCGAACAACAGAAAGTCAAAAGTTCCTATTACAAAAATAAATTGTTTTACAAAATAAAATAACATAAATACATTAAAGCATATTGTGAGAAACAAGGTACATTTTCTTTACTGGGTTACATGTAGCATAAATGGGTCAGTATGGAGCTAAATTAAAAAAATATAAAAACAAAAATTTTAAACTGAAAGTTCAGATTTTAATGTTGAACTTTGAAAAATATAAAAATGTATTCCAAAAAGTTGATTTTTTTTTTTTTTGTGGGAGTGTTTCAAATTTTTTTTTTTCACTTTCGGATTACCTTTCTACCGAGCCTTGCATGTGACATTAGCAAAATATAATATTTTCCCGAGGCCATGAAAGATTATCACGTTCCCATGTAAAAAAAAAAAAATAAATAAAATAAAAATTCACTGGGAACGACTTAATTTATGATATATCCCCTCCATCAGATGTCAGACCCCTGTACTTCGTTTCTAGCCCATTTTCACCATGTTTTGCCTTTCAAAACTTCCATAAAAGAAGACCCTTAAACGTGTGTTTCTGCTAGCATATGAAAAAAACCTTTGCACCTGAAGGGTTGCTTGCAGTCATGTTCTATTATCCAACAATTAAACTTCTTGTCATGTTAGCTTTACTCTAAACATGCACCATTTGACCTTCATTTGTCATTTTGTAATAGATTAATGTATTTAAGACACAACTGGAAGTGGATTCTCTCTGGCGTGCTTGATGACGCTTCTGGTGGCGTCAAGTGCACATGTCTTAATTAAGTCGTTCCTCAAGATAATTAACTTGTTCTCAGTAAAAAAATTAGGTTTATTTCAAAACTATAGAAAAATAAAGAAGGAAAGAGAAAGAAAATACATGTGTAACCGGTGTTTTTAACATTTATTCTCTAAAATAAAGAAAAAGCACAAACACATGCATCAACCATAAACTCCTACAGTTTTGACGTGTGTTTAGGAGATTTGCAAAGATAAATAATTGACATTGGAGCCCTAGAAAACAACAGTTAAAGCACTAACAAACCCTTTCACAGACTGAAGTGGCCAACAAAAAACCTCTGTGGTGACAACTGATGGGGATAACCAAAAGACATAATCCGCAAATATGTGACATTACAGACCTATAAATACAGAAACCGGTGGGTTGCATCCATTATTTCCCGCAGCTGTGGACTGTTGTAGAGCTATCCTTCTAAGGAGGTTGGAAATGCAGTTTCCCCGGTGTGTCTTTTGAACTTCTGAAAACCTGACCTGTAGGTTGTATCTGATGCAAAATGTAGCTATTAAAAGACAAAGGTAGTCAAACCCTGGTTGTTTTTCCCACCAAACTCGTAAAATAAAACATCTGGGGTGACCCACATGAAGGCACCGTAAAGGAGGCAGAACCATGCCTTCATTACCAGGCTGTCATTTTTGCTTCAGCATGCCTCTCTGTGGCCACGCCCCCCACGCCAGAACAGGCTCAAAAATCTGACCCTAAAAATAGATGATCTAAAACTGAAATTTTTTTATCTAAAAGTGAAGGTTGTGATAGACTTTTTTCTCTTTCTACCAGGGTTGGTAAAAATATATATATATATATATTTTTGTTTAGTGTGTGAAAAAAAAAAATGCAATCAGCAGTTTGATGAAAAAAGAAAAAAGAAAAGGGCTGGGTGTGTAGCATAGTGTGATATAAACTTAGTACACAGATGATTTTCGGGGCTGATGGCAGTAGAATCACTCTGTTGTCAGCCATGTAAACCTTATTTACCTGTTATTAAAATTTAACTTAAGCTACTGAATCATAGTGCTCTTTTTGATCATCACTTCCAATCTGAACCTGGGGAGTGAAGTGAACAATCAGAATTCCTCATTTATGGCTCAATGTATTGGTAATGCACTTTAAGTTACTTTATTTTAAAATGGTTTCTCATTTATTTCACCACCTCTCTGGTGAATGAATGTGTGTGAATATAGAGAGGAGTTTGGCAATGGTCGGAGTGGGCTGTGAGCGCCTTGTGTTTGAAAGCCTCCCTCTCTGTCTGCCCCAGGTGTGTGTGCGTGTGTATGTGTGCGTGCGTGTGATTGTGCGTGTGTGTGTGTTAGCGTGCGTGCATGTGTGTGTATGTGTGTGTGTGAGAGTGTGTATGTGTGTATGCGTGTGTGTGCGTGCATGTGTGTATGCGTGTGTGTGTGTATGTGTGTATGTGTAAGTGTATATGTATGCATGTGTGAATGTGTATATGTGTGTGTATGCGTGTGTGTGTGTGTGTTTGTGCATGTGTATGTGTGTTGTGTATGTGTGTGTATGTGTGTGAGTATGTATGTGTGTGATTGTGTGTGTGTATGCGTGTGTATGTGTGTGTACGTGTGTGTGTATGTGTGTATATGTATGCGTAAGTATGTGTGTATGCATGTGTGTGTGTATGCGTGTGTGTATAAGTGTATGAGTATGTGTGTGTGTATGTGTATGCGTGTGTGTGTGTATGCGTGTGTACGTGTGTATGTGCATGTGTGTATGCGTGTGTGTGTGTGTGCGTGCATGTGTGTATGTGTATATGTGTGTATGCGTATGTGTGTATGTGCATGTGTATATGTGTAAGTGTATATGTATGCGTGTGTGTGTGTGTATGTGCGTGTATGTGCATGTGTGAATGTGTATATGTGTGTGTGTGTGTGTGTGTGTATGCGTGTGTGTATGCGTATGTGTGTGTATGTGCATGTGTGTATGCGTATGTGTATATGTGTGTGTGTGTATGTGTGTATGCATATGTGTGTGTATGTGCATGTGTGTATGCGTATGTGTATATGTGTGTGTGTGCATGCATGTGTGTGTGTGTATGTGTGTGTGTGTATGTGTGTGTATGTACATGTGTGTATGTGAGTGTGTGTGTGCGTGCTTGTATGTGTGTGCGTGTGTATGTGTGTGTATGTGCGTATGCATGTGTATGCGTGTGTGTGCGTGTGTATGTGTGTGTGCGTGTATGTGTGTGTATGTGCATGTGTGTGTGTATGTGCACTTGTATATGTGTGTGTGTGCGTGTATGTGTGTGTATGTACATGTGTTTATGTGTATGCGTGCATGCTTGTATGTGTGTGCGTGTGTATGCGTGTGTGTGTATGTGTATGCGTGTGTGTGTGTGTGTGCATGTGCATGCACGTGCATGTGTGTGTGCATGCGCGCGTGTGTGTGTGTGTGTGTGTGTGTGTGTGTGTGTGTGTGTGCGTGCTTTTGTCCAGCCAGGTAAAAAAAGTGCTATATACTGCACACTTTTTAAGTTAATTGTAAAATAATTTTTGCATTTATAGTCTTAGTTTTGAAGTCTGTCTAAACATTCTAATTTATACTTTTCTATGTAAACCTATCACAATTTACAGGCTATACATTTTTTTAAGTATGGCAAAGTTAAATAATTAAAAAGAAAATTTCTGAGTCTGTGTTTATTAAAGGTTAAAAGACAAGTTGTGCGATTAATTGCTATTAATTACAGCCAGACCTGAGATTAATTAGTATTTTTTAATTGATAATTATTATCTGCCATTTTTAATTTCCATATTTTAATAATACTTAATATTTTACTCACATAATAAGAAATTAGGCTTCAAGAAGAGCATAGAGAACTTTCTTTTTTTCCTGCACTGACAGCGGAAGTATATTTTGTGCTTGAACTGGCCGGTGTAGAAGGCTGTATATTACACAATTTGATTCCTGAATACAATAGGAAATAAGAAGTTGAACCTAACTCAATTTAATGGCTGTTCTGTAGATCTGTCTGCACTGTTTAG
>JALDNG010003598.1:0-26384 GCA_024349245.1 Neodontobutis hainanensis | reverse complement strand
CTCAACCAGACTTAGAGAAACTTATTCATGCTTTTATCTCCAGCAGGTTAGATTACTGTAACGGCCTGCTCACTGGTCTCTCAAAACGAGGGTTAAGACAGCTGCAGCTTATTCAGAACGCTGCTGCTCGGGTTCTAACTAACACCAGGAAGTACAACCACATCAGTCCAGTTTTAAAATCTCTGCACTGGCTTCCTGTTGCTCAGAGGATAGACTTTAAAACAGCACTACTGGTTTACAAGTCTCTAAATGGTTTAGCACCAGAATATATTTCTGAAATGCTAGTAGCTTATGAGCCTCCTCGGACTCTAAGAACATCTGGGACAGGCCTTCTGCTCGTGCCCAGAGTTAGAAGTAAACAGGGTGAAGCAGCGTTTAAGTTTCAAGCAGCAAAACCTGGAACAACCTCCCAGATGAAGTAAAACAAGCCTCAACTTTAACAATGTTCAAGGGAGGTTAAAAACCTTCCTTTTAGCTCCCCTACACCACAACTTAAAATGTTTTTATCTGCACTCTTCTTCTTTTATAATGCTTTTAATCTTTCTTATGTTTCCAAATCTAAATCTTGTAAATTGTCTTTTATTTCTGTAAAGCACTTTGAGTTACCCAGTGTATTTATTGTGCTATATAAATAAAATTGCCTTGCCTTGCCTTGCCTAGTCTCCCTGCCCGTTGCCTCCTCTGAACTCTCGGTGGCCTCTGCCTTCTCTGGTCTCTCTGCCCCGTTGCCTCCTCTGGTTACTCTGTGGCCTATGCCTCCTCTGGTCTCTCTGCGGCCTCTGCCTCCTCTGGTTACTCTGTGGCCTATGCCTCCTCTGGTCTCTCTGCGGCCTCTGCCTCCTCTGGTCTCTCTGTGAACTTTGCCTCGTCTGATCTCTCTGTGGCCTCTGCCTCCTCTCGTCTCTCTGTGTCGCCTGCCTCCACTGGTCTCTCTGCCTTCTCTGCCTCCTCTGCTCTTTCTACCTCCTCTGGTCTCTCTGTGAACTCTGCCTCCTCTGGTCTCTCTGTGGCCTATGCCTCCTCTGGATTCTCTGTGGCCTCTGCCTCCTCTGGTCTCTCTGTCTCCTATGCCTCCACTGGGCTCTCAGTGGCCTTTGACTCCACTCGTCTCTCTCTGTGGCCTCTGCCTCCTCTGCTCTCTCTCTGGCCTCTGCCTCCACTAGTCTCTCTGACTTATCTGTCTCCTCTAGTCTCTCTGTCGCCTCTTCCTCCTCTGGTCTCTCTGTGGCCTCTGCCTCCTCTAGTCTCTCTGCCTTCTCTGCCTCCTCTTGTCTCTCTGTGTCCTCTGCCTTTACTGGACTCTCTGTGGCCTCTGCCTCCACTGGTCTCTCTGTGACTTATGCCTCCTCTGGTCTCTCTCTTGCCTCTGCCTCCTCTGGTCTCTCTGCCTCCTCTGCCTCCTCTGGTCTCTCTGTGACCTCTGCCTCCTCTGGTCTCTCTGTGGCCTATGCCTCCTCTGGATTCTCTTTGGCCTCTGCCTCCTCTGGTCTCTCTGTCTTCTCTGCCTCCTCTTTTATCTCTGTGGCCTCTGCCTCCTCTGGTCTCTCTGTGGCCTCTGCCTCCTCTTGTCTCTCTATTCCTCTATCTCCTCTGGTCTCTCTGTCTTTCTGCCTCCTCTGAACTCTCGGTGGCCTCTTCCTCTGGTCTAACTGTGGCCTTTGCCTCTTCTGCGCTCTATATCTCCTCTGCCTCCTCTCGTCTCTCTGTGGCCTCTGCCTCCTCTGGTCTGTCTGTGGCCTCTGCCTCCTCTGGACTCTCTGTCTCCGCTGCTCTAACTGTCTCCTCTGGTCTCTCTGTCTTTCTGCCTCCTCTGAACTCTCGATGGCCTCTGACCCCTCTGGTCTCACTGTGGCCTCTGCTTCCTCTGGTCTCTCTGTGGCCTCTGCCTCCTCTGGTCTCTATGTGGCATCTGCCTCCTCTGGTCTCTCTGCCTCTGCCTCCTCTGCATCCTCTCGTCTCTCTGCCTCCTCTCTGGTCTCTCTGTCTTTCTGCCTCCTCTGAACTCTCTGTGGCCTCTGCCCCTCTGCTCTCACTGTGGCCTCTGCCTCCTCTGGTCTCTCTGGCCTCTGCCTTCTCTTGTCTCTCTGCCTCCTCTGCCTCCTCTGGTCTCTCTGCCTCCACTGGTCTCTCTGTGCCTCTGCCTCCTCTGGTCTCTCTATGGCCTCTGCCTCCTCTGGTCTCTTTGTCTCCTCTTCCTCCTATAGTCACGCTATGGCCTCTGCCTCCTCTGGTCTCTCTGCCTCCTCTGCCTCCCCTGCTCTAACTGCCTCCTCTGGTCTCTCTGTGACCTCTGCCTCCTCTGGTCTCTCTGTGGCCTCTGCCTTCTCTGATCTCTCTGTGGCTGCTGCCTCCTCTGGTCTCTCTGTGGCATCTGCCTTTTCTGTTCTCTCTGCCTCCTCTGCCTCCTCTGGTCTCTCTATGGCCTCTGCCTCCTCTGGACTCTCTGCCTCCTCTGGTCTTTCTGTGGCCTCTGCCTCCTCTGGTCTCTCTATGCCTAATCTGCTTCCTCTGGTCTCTCTGTGGCCTCTGCCTCCTCTGGTCTCTCGGTCTCCTCTGCCTCCTCTGGTCTCTCTACCTCCTCTGCCTCCTCTGGTCTGTCTGTGTCCTCTGCCTCCTCTCTCTCTCTGTGGCCTCTGCCTCCTCTGGTCTCTCTGTCTCCTATGCCTCCACTGGTCTCTCAGTGGCCTTTGACTCCACTCGTCTCTCTGTGGCCTCTGCCTCCTCTGCTCTCTCTCTGGCCTCTGCCTCCACTAGTCTCTCTGACTTATCTTTCTCCTCTAGTCTCTCTGTCGCCTCTCCTCCTCTGGTCTCTCTGTGGCCTCTGCCTCCTCTAATCTCTCTGCCTTCTCTGCCTCCTCTAGTCTCTCTATGGCCTCTGCCTTTACTGGACTCTCTGTGGCCTCTGCCTCCACTGGTCTCTCTGTGACTTATGCCTCCTCTGGTCTCTCTCTTGCCTCTGCCTCCTCTGCCTCTCTGCTCTCTCTGTGGCCTCTGACTCCTCTGGACTCTCTGCCTCCTCTGGTCTTTCTGTGGCCTCTGCTTCCTCTAGTCTCCCTGCCCTGTTGCCTCCTCTGAACTCTCTGTGGCCTCTGCCTCCTCTGGTCTCTCTGTCTCCTATGCCTCCACTGGTCTCTCAGTGGCCTTTGACTCCACTCGTCTCTCTGTGGCCTCTGCCTTCTGTGCTCTCTCTGGCCTCTGCCTCCACTAGTCTCTCTGACTTATCTGTCTCCTCTAGTCTCTCTATCGCCTCTGCCTCCACTGGTCTCTCTGTGACATATGCCTCCTCTGGTCTCTCTCTGGCCTCTGCCTCCTCTGGTCTCTCTGTGGCCTCTGCCTTCTCTGATATCTCTGTGGCCTCTGCCTCCTGGTCTCTCTGTGTCATCTGCCTTTTCTGTTCTCTCTGCCTCCTCTGCCTCCTCTGGTCTCTCTATGGCCTCTGCCTCCTCTGGACTCTCTGCCTCCTCTGGTCTTTCTGTGGCCTCTGCCTCCTCTGGTCTCTCTGCCTAATCTTCTTCCTCTGGTCTCTCTGTGGCCTCTGCCTCCTCTGGTCTCTCTACCTCCTCTGCCTCCTCTGGTCTGTCTGTGTCCTCTGCCTCCTCTGGTCTCTCTGTGGCCTCTGCCTCTTCTGGTCTCTCTGTCTCCTATGCCTCCACTGGTCTCTCAGTGGCCTTTGACTCCACTCTCGTCTCTCTGTGGCCTCTGCCTCCTCTGCTCTCTCTCTGGCCTCTGCCTCCACTAGTCTCTCTGACTTATCTGTCTCCTCTAGTCTCTCTGTCGCCTCTGCCTCCTCTAATCTCTCTACCTCTCTGCCTCCTCTGGTCTCTCTATGGCCTCTGCCTTTACTGGACTCTCTGTGGCCTCTGCTTCCACTGGTCTCTCTGTGACTTATGCCTCCTCTGGTCTCTCTCTGGCCTCTGCCTCCTCTGGTCTCTCTGCCTCCTCTGCCTCCTCTGCTCTCTCTGTGGCTTCTGACTCCATCTGGACTCTCTGCCTCCTCTGGTCTTTATGTGGCCTCTGCTTCCTATAGTCTCCTGCCCCTCTGCCTCCTCTGAACTCTCTCTGGCCTCTGCCTCTCTCGTCTCTCTGCCCCATTGCCTCCTCTGGTTACTCTGTTGCCTATGCCTCCTCTGGTCTCTCTGCGGCCTCTGCCTCCTCTGGTCTCTCTGTGAACTTTGCCTCCTCTGATCTCTCTGTGGCCTCTGCCTCCTCTGGTCTCTGTGTCTGCCTCCACTGGTCTCTCTGCCTTCTCTGCCTCCTCTGCTCTCTCTCTCCTCCACTGGTCTCTCTGTGAACTCTGCCTCCTCTGGTCTCTCTGTGGCCTATGCCTCCTCTGGATTCTCTGTGGCCTCTGCCTCCTCTGGTCTCTCTGTCTTCTATGCCTCCACTGTCTCTCTGTGGCCTCTGCCTCCTCTGGTCTCTCTCTGGCCTCTGCCTCCACTAGTCTCTCTGACTTATCTGTCTCCTCTAGTCTCTCTGTGGCCTCTTCCTCCTCTGGTCTCTGTGGCTCTGCCTCCTCTGGTCTCTCTGTCTCCTCTGCCTCCTCTGGTCTCTCTACATCCTCTGCCTCCTCTGGTCTGTCTGTGTCCTCTGCCTCCTCTCGTCTCTCTGTGGCCTCTGCCTCCTCTGGTCTCTCTGTCTCCTATGCCTCCACTGGTCTCTCAGTGGCCTTTGCCTCCACTCGTCTCTCTGTGGCCTCTGCCTCCTCTGCTCTCTCTCTGGCCTCTGCCTCCACTAGTCTCTCTGACTTATCTTTCTCCTCTAGTCTCTCTGTCGCCTTTCCCTCCTCTGGTCTCTCTGTGGCCTCTGCCTCCTCTAATCTCTCTGCCTTCTCTGCCTCCTCTGGTCTGTCTGTGTCCTATGCCTCCTCTCGTCTCTCTGTGGCCTCTGCCTCCTCTGGTCTCTCTGTCTCCTATGCCTCCACTGGTCTCTCAGTGGCCTTTGACTCCACTCGTCTGTCTGTGGCCTCTGCCTCCTCTGCTCTCTCTCTGGCCTCTGCCTCCACTAGTCTCTCTGACTTATCTGTCTCCTCTAGTCTCTCTGTCGCCTCTACCTCCTCTGGTCTCTCTGTGGCATCTGCCTCCTCTAGTCTCTATGCCTTCTCTGCCTCCTCTTGTCTCTCTGTGGACTCTGCCTTTACTGGACTCTCTGTGGCCTCTGCCTCCACTGGTCTCTCTGTCACTTATGCCTCCTCTGGTCTCTCTCTTGCCTCTGCCTCCTCTGGTCTCTCTGCCTCCTCTGCCTCCTCTGGTCTCTCTGTGACCTCTGCCTCCTCTGGTCTCTCTGTGGCCTCTGCCTCCTCTGGTCTCTCTGTGGCCTATGCCTCCTCTGGATTCTCTGTGGCCTCTGCCTCCTCTGGTCTCTCTGTCTCCTCTGCCCCCTCTTTTATCTCTGTAGCCTCTGCCTCCTCTGGTCTCTCTGTGGCCTCTGCCTTCTCTTGTCTCTCTATTCCTCTATCTCCTCTGGTCTCTCTGTCTTTCTGCCCCCTCTGAACTCTCGGTGGCCTCTTTCCCCTATGGTCTAACTGTGGCCTTTGCCTCTTCTGCGCTATATATCTCCTCTGCCTCCTCTGGTCTCTCTGTGGCCTCTGCCTCCTCTGGTCTCTCTGTGGCCTCTGCCTCCTAGTCTCTGACCTCTGCCTCCTCTGCCCTCTGTCTCCTCTGCCTCCTCTGGTCTCTCTCTGTGGCCTCTGCCTCCTCTAGTCTCTCTGTGGCCTCTGCTGCCTCTGGACTCTCTGCCTCCTCTGGTCTCTCTGTGGCCTCTGCCTCCTCTGGTCTCTCTGCCTCCTGCTCTCTGCCTCCTCTGGTCTCTCTGTGGCCTCTGCCTCCTCTGGTCTCTCTGTGGCCTCTGCCTCCTCTGGTCTCTCTGTGGCCTCTGCCTCCTCTGGTCTCTCTGTGGCCTCTGCCTCCTCTCTGGTCTCTCTCTGTGCCTCTCTGCCTCCTCTGGTCTCTCTCTGTGGCCTCTGCCTCCTCTGGTCTCTCTGTCTCCTCTGTCTCTCTGTGGTCTCTCTGCCTCCTCTGCTCTCTCTCTGTGCCTCTGCCTCCTCTTGGCTCTCTCTGTCTTTCTGCCTCCTCTCTGAACTCTCTGTGGCCTCTTCCTCTGGTCTCTCTGTGGCCTCTGCCTCTCTGCTCTCTATCCTCCTCTGCCTCCTCTGGTCTCTCTGTGGCCTCTGCCTCCTCTGGTCTCTCTGTGGCCTCTGCCTTCTCTTGACTCTCTGCCTCCTCTGCCTCTCTAGTCTCTCTGCCTCCACTGCTCTCTTTCTTGCTCTCCTCTGCCTCTGCCTCTAGTCACTCTGTGGCCTCTGCCTCCTCTGGACTCTCTCTGCCTCCTCTGGTCTCTCTTGTGGCCTCTGCCTCCTCTGGTCTCTCTGCCTCCGCTGCTCTAACTGCCTCCTCTGGTCTGTCTGTGTCCTATGCCTCCTCTCGTCTCTCTGTGGCCTCTGCCTCCTCTGGTCTCTCTGTCTCCTATGCCTCCACTGGTCTTACAGTGGCCTTTGACTCCACTCGTCTCTCTGTGGCCTCTGCCTCCTCTGCTCTCTCTCTGGCCTCTGCCTCCACTAGTCTCTCTGACTTATCTGTCTCCTCTAGTCTCTCTGTCGCCTCTTCCTCCTCTGGTCTCTCTGTGGCATCTGCCTCCTCTAGTCTCTATGCCTTCTCTGCCTCCTCTTGTCTCTCTGTGGCCTCTGCCTTTACTGGACTCTCTGTGGCCTCTGCCTCCACTGGTCTCTCTGTCACTTATGCCTCCTCTGGTCTCTCTCTGGCCTCTGCCTCCTCTGGTCTCTCTGCCTCCTCTGCCTCCTCTGGTCTCTCTGTGGCCTATGCCTCCTCTGGATTCTCTGTGGCCTCTGCCTCCTCTGGTCTCTCTGTCTCCTCTGCCCCTCTTTTATCTCTGTAGCCTCTGCCTCCTCTGGTCTCTCTGTGGCCTCTGCCTTCTCTTGTCTCTCTATTCCTCTATCTCCTCTGGTCTCTCTGTCTTTCTGCCCCCTCTGAACTCTCGGTGGCCTCTTCCCCCTATGGTCTAACTGTGGCCTTTGCCTCTTCTGCGCTATATATCTCCTCTGCCTCCTCTGGTCTCTCTGTGGCCTCTGCCTCCTCTGGCCTCTCTAGTCTCTCTGCCTCCACTAGTGTCTCTATTGCCTCTGCCTCCTCTGGTCTGTCTGTGGCCTCTGACTCTTCTGGTCTCTTTCTCTCCTCTGCCTCCTCTAGTCACTCTGTGGCCTCTGCCTCCTCTGGACTCTCTGCCTCCTCTGGTCTCTCTTTGGCATCTGCCTCCTTTGGTCTCTCTGCCTCCGCTGCTCTAACTGCCTCCTCTGGTCTCTCTGTGGCCGCTGCCTCCTCTGGTCTCTCTGTGGCATCTGCCTTTTCTGGTCTCTCTGCCTCCTCTGCCTCCTCTGGTCTCTCTGTGGCCTCTGCCTCCTCTGGTCTTTTGTGGCCTCTGCCTCCTCTGGTCTCTCTTTGGCCTCTACCTCCTCTAGCCTCTCTGTGGCCTCTGCCTCCTCTGGACTCTCTATTCCTCTATCTCCTCTGGTCTCTCTGTGGCCTCTGTCTCCTTTGGTCTCTCTGCCTCCTCTGCATCCTCTCGTCTCTCTGCCTCCTCTTGGCTCTCTGTCTTTCTGCCTCCTCTGAACTCTCTGTGGCCTCTGCCTCCTCCTCTGGTCTCTGTGGCCTCTTCCTCTTCTGCTCTCTCTATCTCCTCTGCCTCCTCTCGTCTCTCTGTGGCCTCTGCCTCCTCTGGTCTCTCTGTGGCCTCTGCCTTCTCTTGACTCTCTGCCTCCTCTGCCCCCTCTAGTCTCTCTGCCTCCACTGCTCTCTTTTGCCTCTGCCTCCTCTAGTCACTCTGTGGCCTCTGCCTCCTCTGGACTCTCTGCCTCCTCTGGTCTCTTTGTGGCCTCTGCCTCCTCTGGTCTCTCTGCCTCCGCTGCTCTAACTGCCTCCTCTGGTCTCTCTGTGGCCTCTGCCTCCTCTGGTCTTTCTGTGGCCTCTGCCTCCTCTGGTCTCTCTGTGGCCTCTGCCTCCTCTGGTCTCTCTGTGGCCTCTGCCTCCTCTGGTCTCTCTGCCTCCGCTGCTCTAACTGCCTCCTCTGGTCTCTCTGTGGCCTCTGCCTCCTCTGGTCTGTCTGTGGCCTCTGCCTCCTCTGGTCTCTGTGGCCTCTGCCTCCTCTGGTCTCTCTGTGGCCTCTGCCTCTCTCTGGTCTCTCTGCCTCCTCTGCCTCCTCTGGTCTCTCTCTGCCTCCTCTGGTCTCTCTATTGCCTCTGCCTCCTCTGGTCTCTCTGTGGCCTCTGCCTCCTGGTCTCTCTGCCTCCTCTGCCTCCTCTGGTCTCTCTGTCTCCTCTGCCTCCTCTGGTCTCTCTGTGGCCTCTGCCTCCTCTGGTCTCTCTGTCCTCTGCCTCCTCTGGTCTCTCTGTGGCCTCTGCCTCTCTGGTCTCTCTGGCCTCTGCCTCTCTGGTCTCTGTGGCCTCTGCCTCCTCTGGTCTCTCTGTGGCCTCTGCCTCCTCTGGTCTCTCTGCCTCTCTCTCCTCTGCCTCTCTGGTCTCTCTGTGGCCTCTGCTCCTCTGGACTCTCTGCCTCCTCTGGTCTCTCTGTGGCCTCTGCCTCCTCTGAGCCTCTGCCTCCTCTGGTCTCTCTCTCTGCCTCTGCCTCCTCTGGTCTCTCTGTGGCCTCTGCCTCCTCTGGTCTCTGTGGCCTCTGCCTCCTCTGGTCTCTCTGCCTCTGCCTCCTCTGGTCTCTCTGCCTCTCTGCCTCCTCTGGTCTCTCTCTGGCCTCTGCCTCCTCTCTGGTCTCTCTGTGGCCTCTGCCTCCTCTAGCTCTCTGTGTCCTCTGCCTCCTCTGGTCTCTCTGCCTCTCTGCCTCCTCTGGTCTCTCTCTGCCTCCTCTGGTCTCTCTGCCTCCTCTGCCTCCTCTGGTCTCTCTGTGGCCTCTGCCTCCTCTGGTCTCTCTGTGGCCTCTGCCTGCCTCCTCTGGTCTCTCAGTGGCCTCTGCCTCCACTCTGGTCTCTCTGTGGCCTCTGCCTCCTCCTCTGGTCTCTCTGGCTCTCTGCCTCCTCTAGTCTCTCTGACTTATCTGCCTCCTCTGGTCTCTCTGTGGCCTCTGCCTCCTCTGGTCTCTCTGTGGCCTCTGCCTCCTCTAGTCTCTCTGCCTCTCTCTGCCTCCTCTGTCTCTCTGTGGCCTCTGCCTCCTGGTCTCTCTGTGGCCTCTGCCTCCTCTGTGTGGCCTCTGCCTCCTCTGCTCTCTCTCTGGCCTCTGCCTCCTCTAGTCTCTCTGTGGCCTCTGCCTCCTCTGGTCTCTCTGTGGCCTCTGCCTCCTCTGGTCTCTCTGTGGCCTCTGCCTCCTCTGGTCTCTCTGCCTCCTCTGCCTCCTCTGGTCTCTCTGTGGCCTCTGCCTCCTCTACTGGTCTCTCTGTGGCCTCTGCCTCCTCTGGTCTCTGCCTCCTCTGCCTCCTCTGGTCTCTCTGTGGCCTCTGCCTCTCTGGTCTCTCTGTCTCTCTGCCTCCTCTGGTCTCTCTGTGGCCTCTGCCTCCTCTGGTCTCTCTGTGGCCTCTGCCTCCTCTGGTCTCTCTGTCCTCTGCCTTCCTCTGGTCTCTCTGCCTCCTCTGAACTCCTCTGTCTCTGTGGCCTCTGCCTTCTGGTCTCTCTGTCTCTCTGCCTCCTCTGGTCTCTCTGGCCTCTGCCTCCTCTGGTCTCTCTGTGGCCTCTGCCTCTCTGGTCTCTCTGCCTCTGCCTCTGGCCTCCTCTGTCTCTCTGCCTCCTCTGGTCTCTCTGTGCCTCTGCCTCCTCTGGTCTCTCTGTGGCCTCTGCCTCCTCTGGTCTCTCTGTCTCCTCTGCCTCCTCTAGTCTCTCTGTGGCCTCTGCCTCCTCTGGTCTCTCTGTCTCCTCTGCCTCCTCTGGCCTCTCTGCCTCCTCTGGTCTCTCTGCCTCCTCTGGTCTTTCTGTGGCCTCTGCCTCCTCTGGTCTCTCTCTGCCTCTGCCTCCTCTGGTCTCTCTGTGGCCTCTGCCTCCTCTGGTCTCTCTACCTCCTCTGCCTCCTCTGGTCTCTCTGTGTCCTCTGCCTCCTCTGGTCTCTCTGTGGCCTCTGCCTCCTCTGGTCTCTCTGTGGCCTCTGCCTCCTCTGGTCTCTCTGTGGCCTCTGCCTCCTCTGGTCTCTCTGTGGCCTCTGCCTCCTCTGCTCTCTGTCTCCTCTGCCTCCTCTGGTCTCTCTGCCTCTGCTCTGCCTCCTCTCTGTCCTCTCTCTTCTCCTCTGCCTCCTCTGGTCTCTCTGTGGCCTCTGCCTCTTCTGGTCTCTCTGTGGCCTCTGCCTCCTGGTCTCTCTGTGGCTCTGCCTCCTCTGGTCCTCTGGTCTGCCTCCTCTGCCTCTCTGCCTCTCTCTGTGGCCTCTGCCTCTCTGTGACTCTCTGCCTCCTCTGGTCTCTCTGTGGCCTCTGCCTCCTCTGGTCTCTCTGCCTCTGCCTCCTCTGTCTCTCTGGCCTCTGCCTCCTCTGGTCTCTCTGTTGCCTCTGCCTCCTCTGGTCTCTGTGGCCTCTGCCTCCTCTGGTCTCTGTGGCCTCTGCCTCCTCTTCTTCCTCTCTGTGGCCTCTGCCTCCTCTCTGCCTCTGCCTCCTGGTCTCTCTGTGGCTCTCTGCCTCTGCCTCTCTCTGCTTCCCTCTGCCTCCACTGGTCTCTCTGTGCCTCTGCCTCCTCTGGTCTCTCTGTGGCCTCTGCCTCCTCTGGTCTCTCTGTGGCCTCTGCCTCCTTCTGTGGCCTCTGCCTCCTCTCTGGTCTCTCTGGCCTCTGCCTCCTCTAGTCTCTCTGGCCTCTCTGTCTCTCTGTCTCTCTGCCTCGCCTCTTGCCTCCTCTGGTCTCTCTGTCCTCGCCTGCCTCCTCTGGTCTCTCTGTCTCCTCTGCCTCCTCTGGTCTCTCTCTGTCCTCTGCCTCCTCTGGTCTCTCTGTGGCCTCTGCCTCCTCTGTCTCTCTGTGGCCTCTGCCTCCTCTTGGCTCTTTGCCTCCTCTGGTCTCTCTGTGGCCTCTGCCTCCTCTCTCTCTCTGGCCTCTCTCTGCCTCTGGTCTCTCTGCCTCCTCTGGTCTCTCCTCTACTGGTCTCTCTGTGGCCTCTGCCTCCTCTGGTCTCTCTGTTCTCTCTCTGCCTCCTCTGCCTCCTCTCCTCTGCCTCCTCTGGTCTCTCTGTGGCCTCTGCCTCCTCTGGTCTCTCTGTTGCCTCCTATGCCTCCTCTGGTCTCTCTGCCTCCTCTCTGCCTCCTCTCTGGTCTCTCTGTGGCCTCTGCCTCCTCTGGTCTCTCTGTGGCCTCTGCCTCCACTGTCTCTCTGCCTTCTCTGCCTCCTCTAGTCTCTCTGTGCCTCTGCCTCTGGTCTCTCTGTGGCCTCTGCCTCCTCTGGTCTCTCTGTGGCCTCTGCCTCCTCTGGTCTCTCTGTCCTCTGCCTCCTCTGGTCTCTCTGTCTCCTCTGCCTCCTCTGGTCTCTCTGTGGCCTCTGCCTCCTCTGGTCTCTCTGTGGCCTCTGCCTCCTCTGGTCTCTCTGTGGCCTCTGCCTCCTCTCTCCTCTGGTCTCTCTGTGTCCTCTGCCTCCTCTGGTCTCTCTCTGCCTCTCTCTGCATCCTCTAGTCTCTCTGTGGCCTTGCCTCCTCTTGTCTCTCTGTCTTTCTGCCTCCTCTGAACTCTTGGTGGTCTCTGCCTCCTCTTGTCTCTCTGCCTCCTCTGCCTCCTCTGGTCTCTCTGTGGCCTCTGCCTCCTCTGGTCTCTCTCTGGCCTCTGCCTTCTATTGTCTGTCTGCCTCCTATGCCCCATCTGGTCTCTCTGATTCCACTGGTCTCTCTATTGCTTCTGCCTCCTCTGGACTGTATGCCTCCTCTGATCTATTTGTGGCCTCTGCCTCCTCTGGTCTTTCTGCCTCCTCTTCCTCCTCTGCTTCCTCTCGTCTCTGTGGCCTCTGCCTCCTCTGGTCTCTCTGTCTCCTCTGCCTCCTCTGGTCTCTCTGCCTCCTCGCCTCTCTGTGGCCTCTGCCTCCTCTCTCTCTGCTCTCTCTCTCCCTGCCTCCACTGGTCTCTCTGCTCTCTCTACCTCCACTGGTCTCTCTGTGACCTCTGCAATCCTCTAGTCTCTCTGTGGCCTATGCCTCCTCTGGATTCTCTCATGGCCTCTGCCTCCTCTAGACTCTCTGCCTCCCCTGCTTTCTCTCGCTCTCTGTCTCGCCTCTGCCTCCTCTGGTCTCTCTGCCTCCTCTGCCTCCTCTGGATTCTCTGTGGCCTCTGCCTCCTCTGGTCTCTCTGTGGCCTCTGTCTTCTCTTGTCTCTCTGCCTCCTCTGCCCCTCTGGTCTCTCTGTCTCTACTGGTCTCTCTATTGCCTGTGCCTCCTCTGGTCTCTCTGTGGCCTCTGCCTCCTCTGCTCTCTCTGTCTCCCCTGCCTCCACTGGTCTCTCTGCCTTCTCTGCCTCCTCTGCTCTCTACCTCCACTGGTCTCTCTGTGACCTCTGCAATCCTCTGGTCTCTCTGTGGCCTATGCCTCCTCTGGTCTCTCTGCGGCCTCTGCCTCCTCTGGTCTCTCTGTGAACTCTGCCTCCTCTGGTCTCTGTGTGGCCTCTGCCTCCACTGGTCTCTCTGTCTCCTCTGCCTCCTTTCGTCTCTTTGTGGCCTCTGCATCTTCTGGTCTCTCTGTGGCCTCTGCCTCCTCTTGTCTCTCTATTCCTCTGCCTCCTCTGGTCTCTCTGTGGCCTCTGCATCTTCTGGTCTCTCTGTGGCCTTTGCCTCCTCTTGTCTCTCTGTCTTTCTGCCTCCTCTGAACTCTTGGTGGCCTCTGCCTTCTGGTCTCTCTGCCTCCTCTGCCTCCTCTGGTCTCTCTGTGGCCTCTGCCTCCTCTGGTCTCTCTCTGGCCTCTGCCTTCTATTGTCTGTCTGCCTCCTATGCCCCATCTGGTCTCTCTGACTCCACTGGTCTCTATTGCCTCTGCCTCCTCTGGACTGTCTGCCTCCTCATATCTATTTGTGGCCTCTGCCTCCTCTGGTCTCTCTGCCTCCTCTGCCTCCTCTGCTTCCTCTCGTCTCTCTGTGGCCTCTGCCTCCTCTGGTCTCTCTGTCTCCTCTGCCTCCTCTTGTCTCTCTGACTCCTCTGCCTCCTCTGGTCTCTCTGTGGCCTCTGCCTCCTCTGTTCTCTCTGTGGCCTCTGCCTTCTCTTCTCTCTGTCTCCTCTGTCCCCTCTGGTCTCTCTGCCTCCACTGGTCTCTATTGCCTCTGCCTCCTCTCTCTCTCTGTGGCCTCTGCCTCCTCTGGTCTCTTTGTCTCCTCTGCCTCCTCTAGTCACTCTGTGGCCTCTGCCTCCTCTGGTCTCTTGTGTCCTCTGCCTCCACTGGTCTCTCTGCCTTCTCTGCCTCCTCTGCTCTCTCTACCTCCACTGGTCTCTCTGTGACCTCTGCAATCCTCTGGTCTCTCTGTGGCCTATGTCTCTTTTGGATTCTCTGTGGCCTCTGCCTCCTCTGGTTTCTCTGTCTCTCTGCCTCCTCTCGTCTCTCTCTGTGGCCTCTGCCTCTTCTGGTCTCTCTGTGGTCTCTGCCTCCTTTGTCTCTCTATTCCTCTGCCTCCTCTGGTCTCTCTGTGGCCTCTGTTCTCCTCTGCTCTCTCTGCCTCCTCTGCATCCTCTCTGTCTCTCTGCCTCCTCTGGTCTCTCTGTCTTTCTGCCTCCTCTGAACTCTCGGTGGCCTCTGCCCCTCTGGTCTCACTGTGGCCTCTGCCTCCTCTGCTCTCTCTGACTCCTTTGCCTCCTCTGGTCTCTCTGTGGCCTCTGCCTCCTCTGGTCTCTCTGTGGCCGCTGCCTTCTCTTGTCTGTCTGCCTCTTATGCCCCCTCTGGTCTCTCTGCCTCCATTGGTCTCTCTATTACCTCTGCCTCCGCTAGTCTCTCTGTGGCCTCTGCCTCCTCTGGTCTCTCTGTCTTTCTGCCTTCTCTGAACTCTCGGTGGCCTCTGCCCCTCTGGTCTCACTGTGGCCTCTGCCTCCTCTGCTCTCTATGACTCCTTTGCCTCCTCTGGTCTCTCTGTGGCCTCTGCCTCCTCTGGTCTCTCTGTGGCCGCTGCCTTCTCTTGTCTGTCTGCCTCCTATGCCCCCTCTGGTCTCTCTGCCTCCACTGGTCTCTATTGCCTCTGCCTCCTCTGGTCTCTCTCTGGCATATGCCTCCTCGGGTCTCTTTGTCTCCTCTGCCTCCTCTAGTCACTCTGTGGCCTCTGCCTCCTCTGGTCTCTCTGCCTCCTCTGCCTCCTCTGCTCTTACTGCCTCTTTTGGTCTCTCTCTCTCTGCCTCCTCTGGTCTCTCTGTGGCCTCAGCCTCGTCTGGTCTCTCTGTGGCCTCTGCCTTCTCTGGTCTCTATTTGGCCACTGCCTACTCTGGTCTCTCTGAGGCATCTGCCTTTTCTGTCTGCCTCCTCTGCCTCCCTGGTCTCTCTGTGGCCTCTGCCTTCTCTGGTCTCTATCTGGCCACTGCCTACTCTGTTCTCTCTGAGGCATCTGCCTTTTCTGGTCTGTCTGTGTCCTCTGCCTCCTCTAGTCTCTCTGTGGCCTCTGCCTCCTCTGGTCTGTCTGTGTCCTCTGCCTCCTCTGGTCTCTCTGTGGCCTTTGCCTCCTCTTGTCTCTCTGTCTCTTCTGCCTCCACTGGTCTCTCTGTGGCCTCTGGCATTTAGACATTTAGGTTTATCTGTCCAGTAGGAACTACAATGTTGTAAGAAAAGGCCGTTCTGAGAAAAATTCACAGCTCAGTGAGACTTTGTCAGACGTGAAGTGCTGTGATCTGTCAGGACTCACTGTGAGAGACACTGGGGACTCAACATCTGCAAAACAACAAGTGCATAAATAATGAAGAATGAAAATAACATAAACACTTACAGTTTCTAAATATCTCTGAATGATTAGCAATAAATAAAGATCCTACCTTTAGTCCAGACAAACTTGGGCTGACTGTATTCAGAGTAAAACAGAAGACGTCCTCGTCCTGCTCTACACACAAACCCTGCTGTGTTGGTCTGGTGCTGAACGCTGAAGGAGTCCTGTTCAGTCCCATTACTGTGACCTGGGAGCAGCTCATATCTGTAAGAGTCTGATGAATGAGGAACAGCCTTGTACCAGTAAAAGGTCCATCCTGCAGACGCCTGTTTAACACCACAGCTCAGAGAGACAGAGACTCCAGGATTCAGCCATGACGGAGACACAGACAGGACAGGCTGGAGTTTACCTGTTTGAACACTCATTAGATATCATTTGTCTTATTGTGTTTTTAAATTGTCAGTGTAATAATGTAATAATGAATAATGTGAGATGAAACCTACTGTTGGACACATGTAATGTAACCTGGCTGCTCCATTCAGTTGCTTTATGTTGGTCATGTCTCATTATTCCTCTGCAGCTGTATTTGCCACTGTTCCTGAAGCAGCAGCACTTATTATCATTACTTTATCTTCTTTATTAGAAAAGCTCACACCAGATTTGTTCCATTCATACGCCCACTCAGTGTCTGCTCCGTGTATTTCACATCTGAGAGTGACCTGCTCTCCTGGGAATATCTCAGGCCACTTTGGCTCCAGAGACACAGCAGCTGTGTCAGAGACTGATCAGAACCAACACAGTTACAAACAAGACTGGAACAATATGAATAAATGTTTCATTAATTTAGCTTTGAAGATATTAAAGACTGATATGTTTCTAGTGATGTTTACAGATGATACAGACAAACTCACCAACAGCATTAAGTCTGAAGGACTGACTGTCCTCAGTGAAATAAAGTGGGTCTCCTCTTCCTGCTCTGCACCAGTACACTCCTCCCACTGAGACACTTATTTGTTGTTGATCAGAAGAACCTTTGAATAACTCTGTGTCTCTGAACCAGTAATATTTCCAACCAGATGAAGCTGGAGTCACAGAGCAGCTCAGAGTCACTCTGCCTCCAGACTGAACCTCTGTCTCACCAGTCACTGTGGCCTTTGGCTTTTCTGTGGATCAGAGTGGAAATGTATATAAATAACTTACTTGATATTGAACATAAAAGTTGTCCAGACTCACTCAGTATGTTCAGTCTGGTCCTCTGCTCCACAGTGTTGTGAGATCTGGAGCTCTTTCTCCTCTACATCTGTAGTGTCCACTGTCAGACTCAGTAACTCTGGAGATTGTATATTCTTTTGTTGTTTGATGTAGGACTGAACCGGTCCTGCTCCACTGATACGTCCACTCAGTGTTTCCTCTGTCCTCAATCTCACATCTGAGAGTGAGACTGTCTCCAGAAAAGATCTCAGACCAGTTTGGATTCAGACTCACTGTGGGTTCTGTCAACATCAAATGTAATATTTAACATAATATAATTTCATTTTAAACCCATGTCAAACCCTCTTAACGTCCTCCAGACCAGCATCATGACTGTTATCAGTGATTAAGACACTGAGGCCTCTGTTGTGCCAGGACATTTTGTCAAAATTAACCAGTTCTCAACCTGAACAGACAAATCTGACTCAAATCCCCTTCAAACAGATAATGTCAGGTCCTGCTCAAACAGACTTGAAACTTGCAGTGTTCAATGATTTAATAACTTCAAATAAGCTTGATGTTTTTAACAGAAGCATGGTTAGATGACAGGAAATGCAGTCCTTATTTAATCCACTCTATCTGATTTTACATTCGTATCAAAAATACAGGAAAACAAAAAGGGAGGTGGTGTATGTTCCTTTCTTAGGATAATATTCTCATCCAGAAGCTGTCACTTGGGGAGTTTTTATTATTTACATTTAGATTTATTCATTTAGCTGACGCTTCTATCCAAAGCAACTTTCATTATTCTACAGTAATTACCAGTTTTACAGCCACTAGGTGGGTTAAGTGTCTTGCCCAAGGACACAACGACAGTATGAGCTGTGAAGAGAGTGGGAATCGAACCCCTACCTTCCGGTTGAAGGACGGCTGCTCTACCCACTGAGCTACTGCTGCCCCATTTGAATATGTGTCATTCAAAATGAAGTTCAAGTTTTCTTCATCTATAATGTAGTTCTTTACAAACACTGTCATGATTTTATTGATGAGTTACTGAAATGCTTTCGTTTGTCTGCACAGAAATTGAACAAATAGTCATAGCAGGTGATTTTAAAATTTGTGTGGATAATGTTTGTATCAGGAATGTATCAAAAACTTTCTGCTGTTCTTGATACTTATGGGCTGTATCTTCCGATCATAACGCAGGTGTCAGGACGAGAAAGAAGCTCATTAAGGGGTGTGTCCAAATCCAACTTGTTCTGATTTTTCGGTTGAAGACGAAGGGATAAATAGACGGACTTGAGTCGGCACAGGTTCATCTTTTTTAATATTGGATGAGCAGAATATTAGTAAATACTAATCATTCAGTTAAGCTTAAACATATTGAAAAAAAAGTTAAAGCAAATGCATCTGGACTTAGTTTTCAAGCTAAAGAGGTTTTATCTTTTCCATTTCTGAGTCCAGCTGATACAGAGCTGAGCTTTATCTCTAGAGGGAGGGCTTTGACCTGAAACTAACTCTGATTGGACCAGGCTGTTCTGGTCTCAGAGTCATTAGGGCAGTGTGACTCCTGATGTGAGAGTCGTTAGTGTTAGTGGAGTCGTTGTCCTTCTAGAGTGAACCTGTTTTGATGTAGGTTTCAGAACACTGTTGTAAACAGCTGGCAGGTGAAAACAGAGACCTGCTCCTCTGAGCGCAGACTCAGCTCCACCAGAGTTCACACAGAAGAGCTGAGTCTCACTGAACAGAGAAGAAAGTCCTCCATTATCACCTGCCAGCTTTTTACAACTGTGTTCTGAAACCTACATCAAAACAGTTTCACTCTAGTGCAGGGTCGGCAACACGCTGCTCTGGAGCAGCATGCGGCTCTTTCATCCCTCTGATGCGGCTCCTGTGGCTTTTAAAAATAATTAATGAGTATTTAATTATTGTGTTTTATTTTAGTTCGTTCGTTTTTATGTTGTCGCTGTTACCGTGCGCCACTAATGCTAATGTGCAACACCCGCCAGTGCGCAATTTTTTTAACTTTTGAGTCCCAGGTAGGCCATCTATGGAGAATTGTAAGAAGTATGCTTATTGTGTAATGAGGAGATATGCAGGTGTTTTCCAACTTAAACTTTATTAAAGCAAACATCTCGCACGCCTCACAGATGACAGCTTACGATCCTGTGTAAAGAAGAAGGTGTCGGCACAGCCCTGAGACAAGACTGAAATAATCATCTTTGGAAACAGAAACAAAGAGAAAGTGTCAGCAGTCACCTCCAATCTCTTTCTAAAATCTAAAAACAAGTTAGAAATCTAGGTGTCATTATGGACTCAGACTTGAATTTCCACGTCACATTAAGTCCATTACATCATAAGCATTTTATCACCTTAAAAACATTTCCAGAGTCAAAGGGATAATGTCTAAAGCAGACTTAGAGAAACTTATTCATGCTTTTATCTGCAGCAGGTTATATTACTGTAACGGCTGCTCACTGGTCTCTCAAAACGAGGGTTAAGACAGCTGCAGCTTATTCAGAACTGCTGCTCGGGTTCTAACCAAAACCAGGAAGTACGACCACATCAGTCCAGTTTTAAAATCTCTGCACTGGCTTCCTGTTGCTCAGAGAATAGGCTTTAAAACGTTAAAAGTCTCTAAATGGTATAACACCAGAATATATTTCTGAAATGCTAGTTCCTTCTGAACCTTCTGGGACTCGGAGAACATCTGTGACATGCCTCCTGCTCGTGCCTTATATAGCCATAATATTTAGTACCTTTTATAATAACTGTAATTATTTTATCTTTGCAAATAAATGTCATACTTCAGTTTAATAAACAAAACAATCACAAAGAACAGCAGTGAAATAAAAGAAATCAGAAAAAGTATAATATACACCAACTTTTAAAACTGTTTGTTTTTAAATGTAATAAATTTAATAAAAGTAATAAATGTAATAAATGTATATTTGAAGTCTCTCTGTCTCCTCTGCCTCCTCTGGTCTCTCTGCCTCCTCTGCCTCCTCTGGTCTGTCTGTGTCCTCTGCCTCCTCTCTCTCTCTGTGGCCTCTGCCTCCTCTGGTCTCTCTGTCTCCTATGCCTCCACTGGTCTCTCAGTGGCCTTTGCCTCCTCTCGTCTCTCTGTGGCCTCTGCCTCCTCTGTCTCTCTCTGGCCTCTGCCTCCACTAGTCTCTCTGACTTATCTGTCTCCTCTAGTCTCTCTGTCGCCTCTTCCTCCTCTGGTCTCTCTGTGGCCTCTGCCTCCTCTAGTCTCTCTGCCTTCTCTGCCTCCTCTAGTCTCTCTATGGCCTCTGCCTCCTCTGGACTCTCTGTGGCCTCTGCCTCCACTGGTCTCTCTGTGACTTATGCCTCCTCTGGTCTCTCTCTTGCCTCTGCCTCCTCTGCCTCCTCTGCCTCTCTGGTCTCTCTGTCTCCTCTGGACTCTCTGCCTCCTCTGGTCTTTCTGTGGCCTCTGCTTCCTCTGGTCTCTCTGCCTCTGCCTCCTCTGGACTCTCTGTGGCCTCTGCCTCCTCTGGTCTCTCTGTCTCCTATGCCTCCACTGGTCTCTCAGTGGCCTTTGCCTCCTCTCGTCTCTCTGTGGCCTCTGCCTCCTCTGCTCTCTCTCTGGCCTCTGCCTCCACTGGTCTCTCTGCCTTCTCTGCCTCCTCTGCTCTCTCTCTGGCCTCTGCCTCCACTGGTCTCTCTGTGACTTATGCCTCCTCTGGTCTCTCTCTGGCCTCTGCCTCCTCTGGTCTCTCTGTGGCCTCTGCCTCCTCTGGATTCTCTGTGGCCTCTGCCTCCTCTGCCTCTCTGGTCTCTCTGCCTTCTCTGCCTCCTCTGCCTCCTCTGGTCTCTCTCTGGCCTCTGCCTCCTCTGGACTCTCTGCCTCCTCTGGTCTTTCTGTGGCCTCTGCCTCCTCTGGTCTCTCTGCCTCCTCTTCCTCCTCTGGTCTCTCTGTGGCCTCTGCCTCCTCTGGTCTCTCTACCTCCTCTGCCTCCTCTGGTCTGTCTGTGTCCTCTGCCTCCTCTGGTCTCTCTGCCTCTCTGGTCTCTCTGTCTCTGCCTCCTCTGGTCTCTCTGTGGCCTCTGCCTCCTCTGGTCTCTCTGTGGCCTCTGCCTCCTCTGCCTCCTCTGGACTCTCTGCCTCCTCTGCTCTCTCTCTGGCCTCTGCCTCCTCTAGTCTCTCTGCCTTCTCTGCCTCCTCTGGTCTCTCTGTGGCCTCTGTCTCCTCTGGACTCTCTGTGGCCTCTGCCTCTTCTGGTCTCTCTGTGCCTCTGCCTCCTCTAGTCTCTCTGTGGCCTCTGCCTCCTCTGGTCTCTCTGCCTCCTCTGCCTCTCTGGTCTCTCTGTGGCCTCTGTCTCCTCTGGACTCTCTGCCTCCTCTGGTCTTTCTGTGGCCTCTGCCTCCTCTTGTCTCTCTGTCTTTCTGCCTCCTCTGAACTCTCGGTGGCCTCTGCCTTCTCTGGTCTCTCTGCCTCCTCTGCCTCCTCTGGTTACTCTGTGGCCTATGCCTCCTCTGGTCTCTCTGCGGCCTCTGCCTCCTCTGGTCTCTCTGTGACCTCTGCCTCCTCTAGTATCTCTGTGGCCTCTGCCTCCTCTGGTCTCTCTGTGTCGCCTGCCTCCACTGGTCTCTCTGCCTTCTCTGCCTCCTCTGCTCTTTCTACCTCCTCTGGTCTCTCTGTGAACTCTGCCTCCTCTGGTCTCTCTGTGGCCTATACCTCCTCTGGATTCTCTGTGGCCTCTGCCTCCTCTGGTCTCTCTGTCTCCTATGCCTCCACTGGGCTCTCAGTGGCCTTTGGCCTCCACTCGTCTCTCTGTGGCCTCTGCCTCCTCTCTCTCTCTGGCCTCTACCTCCACTAGTCTCTCTGACTTATCTGTCTCCTCTAGTCTCTCTGTCGCCTCTTCCTCCTCTGGTCTCTCTGTGGCCTCTGCCTCCTCTAGTCTCTCTGCCTTCTCTGCCTCCTCTTGTCTCTCTGTGTCCTCTGCCTTTACTGGACTCTCTGTGGCCTCTGCCTCCACTGGTCTCTCTGTGACTTATGCCTCCTCTGGTCTCTCTCTTGCCTCTGCCTCCTCTGGTCTCTCTGCCTCCTCTGCCTGCTCTGGTCTCTCTGTGACCTCTGCCTCCTCTGGTCTCTCTGTGGCCTATGCCTCCTCTGGATTCTCTTTGGCCTCTGCCTCCTCTGGTCTCTCTGTCTTCTCTGCCTCCTCTTTTTATCTCTGTGGCCTCTGCCTCCTCTGGTCTCTCTGTGGCCTCTGCCTCCTCTTGTCTCTCTATTCCTCTATCTCCTCTGGTCTCTCTGTCTTTCTGCCTCCTCTGAACTCTCGGTGGCCTCTTCCCCTCTGCTCTCACTGTGGCCTCTGCCTCCTCTGGTCTCTCTCTGGCCTCTGCCTTCTCTTGTCTCTCTGCCTCCTCTGCCCCTCTGGTCTCTCTGCCTCCACTGGTCTCTCTATTGCCTCTGCCTCCTCTGGTCTCTCTTTGCCTCTGCCTCCTCTGGTCTCTTTGTCTCCTCTTCCTCCTATAGTCACGCTATGGCCTCTGCCTCCTCTGGTCTTTCTGCCTCCTCTGCCTCCCCTGCTCTAACTGCCTCCTCTGGTCTCTCTGTGACCTCTGCCTCCTCTGGTCTGTCTGTGGCCTCTGCCTCCTCTGGACTCTCTGTCTCCGCTGCTCTAACTGTCTCCTCTGGTCTCTCTGTCTTTCTGCCTCCTCTGAACTCTCGATGGCCTCTGACCCCTCTGGTCTCACTGTGGCCTCTGCTTCCTCTGGTCTCTCTGTGGCCTCTGCCTCCTCTAGTCTCTATGTGGCATCTGCCTTCTCTGGTCTCTCTGCCTCCTCTGCATCCTCTCGTCTCTCTGCCTCCTCTGGTCTCTCTGTCTTTCTGCCCCCTCTGAACTCTCGGTGGCCTCTTCCCCCTATGGTCTAACTGTGGCCTCTGCCTCCTCTGCTCTCTCTCTCTCCCCTGCCTCCACTGGTCTCTCTGCTCTCTCTACCTCCACTGGTCTCTCTGTGACCTCTGCAATCCTCTAGTCTCTCTGTGGCCTATGCCTCCTCTGGATTCTCTCATGGCCTCTGCCTCCTCTAGACTCTCTGCCTCCCCTGCTTTCTCTCGTCTCTCTGTCTCGTCTGCCTCCTCTGGTCTCTCTGCCTCCTCTGCCTCCTCTGGATTCTCTGTGGCCTCTGCCTCCTCTGGTCTCTCTGTGGCCTCTGTCTTCTCTTGTCTCTCTGCCTCCTCTGCCCCCTCTGGTCTCTCTGTCTCTACTGGTCTCTCTATTGCCTGTGCCTCCTCTGGTCTCTCTGTGGCCTCTGCCTCCTCTGCTCTCTCTGTCTCCCCTGCCTCCACTGGTCTCTCTGCCTTCTCTGCCTCCTCTGCTCTCTCTACCTCCACTGGTCTCTCTGTGACCTCTGCAATCCTCTGGTCTCTCTGTGGCCTATGCCTCCTCTGGTCTCTCTGCGGCCTCTGCCTCCTCTGGTCTCTCTGTGAACTCTGCCTCCTCTGGTCTCTGTGTGGCCTCTGCCTCCACTGGTCTCTCTGTCTCCTCTGCCTCCTTTCGTCTCTTTGTGGCCTCTGCATCTTCTGGTCTCTCTGTGGCCTCTGCCTCCTCTTGTCTCTCTATTCCTCTGCCTCCTCTGGTCTCTCTGTGGCCTCTGCATCTTCTGGTCTCTCTGTGGCCTTTGCCTCCTCTTGTCTCTCTGTCTTTTTGCCTCCTCTGAACTCTTGGTGGCCTCTGCCTTCTCTGGTCTCTCTGCCTCCTCTGCCTCCATAAAGTGTAAACCGAAATAACAGAACTGAGAACAAAATTACAAGTTAGAAAACCAGGCAGTTTTCTGACTCTTCTTTCTGACTCACTCTTGTTTCTGTGAATTATTGATGTGTTTTTTTAGTTTTATTAACCCTTTAAACCCGAGGCCTATTTTCAAGAACACTGCTCGAAAAATCCATACCCATAAAGTAAAGACTATATTTCAGCAACAATAAGGTGTATTTGAATAATTTTGTCATTTTAAAGGGAACTTTGTGGAGATTTGTCAAAAGTGTTATCATATTAATATGTGTTACTAGTAAAGAGAAAATGAAGATGGCACACAGCTAAATTATTTTTTTAGTTTTTAGTTTTCGTTTCTTTGGAATGCTGCTGTTGCAACTTTTTACTTCATAACATGTAAATAAAACATGTTTAACATTATCCTGCAAAGTTTTAAACCGATAATGTGGAGCAGAATAAAACTCAAGAGGTTTTAGTACAGACAGATTAGTCTGTTCCATTTCAGTTTAGTCATGTAAATACTATATATTTCATGTTTATATCACTAATGGTGTTCATTAAATACATTATTGAGAACTTAAACCAGACTTCTATGTATTTATATGTGTTTTCAGTCTGCATTCTTCCTCCTGCGTCTGTTTCTTTTATGCAGCGGTTGCTGGCCCCCACTGCGCACGGCAAATTCTCTGCAGCCGATTGATCGAACTGAGCACATCGTGCCTCCTTAAAATCATTAGTGCCAATAGAATTGAGAAACTGTAACGTTGTAATCGATAGCTTCTGTACTTTAAATTGAGGTCTGGCATGAGTTTGTAGGCTTAAGTATTGGCCAGCTGTTGCAAAAATGTAGCATCTAAGTTGAGGAGGCGAACTTCACACCTTGACATGTTGTCTTTTGTATGATTGTTTTTGGTCTGTGTTTGAAGTTGGTGTATATATGGCACATGTGCGTTTAGCGGGGTTTCCGCTGAGTAATTGGATGTGCGGCTTACCCATATTAGGCCTGGGGCTGTGTAGTGCATTATGCTGCTTGTTTCTGACGCCTTAAATAGGTTTAAAGGGTAAATTTGTTTTCTGATTTGTTATTTTGATATTTGCTTTTGTTAATTTGTTTGCACTTTACGGCCACTGTATAACAACTGTATACAAAGAAAGAGAAAAGAAAATTACAAAAAGAAACATGGCAGAGTTAAAGGTGTAGGTTTATTTTTTGTTTTCTCATCATTACATTTATCAAAAGTAGAACATAAAAGAACCAACACAGGATTCTAAATTATAATTTACTGAGTGTTGACAGTTTCTCAAGTCTTCATGTCAAAGATTTAAAAGTAAGCCCTGTGTTTTAAGAACAGACTAAAGACAACTGTGGATAAGTGCTACACAAGTCCTCACGACTCCATCCAGTGCAACAAAGAGATTCAACAAAACACAACCAGTGACTTTTTGGGGCAAAAAATCCATCTAACATTATGATATTTTTAAATATGACAAAATAATATAGAAAATCTCTTTAAACTCTGTCACAGGCAACAATAAAGAACACAAACACAGTGAGTTTATTTCTTGATGTCATAATGGGCCCAGGTGTCATATCCCTGTCCTATAGATGTAAACATGAAAACACAATCATCTTAATGACAACTGCAGAAGTAACACTGTACGTTACATGGCCTAATATAAAACAACACAGCTTGAAGAATATGTAATTCCACTTCTTTATGAACGTTTTGTAACATAAGGCCATATGTCTGATATTCCAAGAAACTGAACTCAAAGTCAGCCGCTTCTTTTCTACCGAGCCAAATACAAACCAGCCAAGTTACAGACTTTTATTTCTAGTTTGTTCACCCTGCTGTAGGGTGTTACTGTTCAGTAAAATTATTTTGTGTAGCAGCTGAAGATCTTTAAAATATACAACAATTATTCACTGTTTTAATAAATCTGCTTGCACCAATAAATACAAACAATTCAAGCTGCAGTGAGTCCAACTGAAGGGCATTTAAAGTCACTCTACCTCAAATTTAACAACAAACCTTAACACACATCACAGATTAAGCAAGACTCTAGCTCAACTCAACACAAAGATTGTTTTTTTCACGCCACAATCTGTTCGAATAATAATCTGAATACTTTACCGGACACAGTTACAAGTTTAGTCACATTTATCGATCCGCTCTGAAGACCGACACTGGTATTCTCCGCTCATCATGCAATGGTAAGTGTTTATCCGGTAGAAATGAGACACATTTGGATTATTTCTCAACTCAACATCTAAAATACAAAGGAAGAAGAAACAAAGATGAATATCGACAGAAAATAAAGGTGCATTACCTTCAGCATGTCCAATGAAGACAAGGATATTCAGCACTGAAAATCAGAAATGTCAATATATAAGCAATCAAAGAAACTTAATATACAGCAACATTCTCACATTTTAATAGAAAAACCAAAGACAAAATGTGTGTCATTTTTATAACGGCAAAAGTGAGAGCTCTGAATTAAAGAAGGTATGTTTAAAAGCTGGTGTTTCTTCTTTTTCAACTTGTTACTTTCTTATTTATTAAGACAAAACTTGCAAAACCTTCACTGGCACACTTTCTAACACATATACAGTAAATATAATAAAATATATGCCTTTGTAGTTTATAGATATTGGTAATGTTTTAAAAGGTGTGTCAGTAAAGTTTTTACAGTGCATGATCACATGTCACAGATTGATCTCCTCTTTACAAGGGTTTACATAAGGATTAGAAAACATTAATGTATAAAGTTATTTAGAGGTAGTCCTTAAGAAAAGTGAAAGCAAATTTTATATATAACACTGGTTAATGGTTTACAACCCATTAAGAACCTTTTATTAATGAATGTACAGTAAATTTTAATCTTAGAAGCTAAATAACTTATTGCTTTACAATTGGATTAACACATTTATAAGGTATTTGCAGTGTGAAAATAATAATTTGTTAATACATTGTAAATATCTTATTTTCAGACTATATTCCAAAGCAGGAGTTTCAAACACTTTTTAGTTCAGGAAACACAATCTGAAGTGGACCAGTAAAAGAATAGAATAAAACCTATAAATAACAACAACTCCTTGTTATTCTTTGGTCTAAAGTGCAAAGAGGTACAATTACATTATAATGTCAGTGATCTCATTAATCACAGACCAAAAGGTTAATGTTGGCTGTCGAGAGATTGTCTTTTGTCCATGTGGAGCTACCGTAGTTCATCATGTGTGTGTTTTCACAAACTCATTCTCACAATATATCTTTGAAGCTAATGTTTTGCTAGCATAAACGTATTTAACGAAGGAGCCTTTATGCACTTTCGCTGACCTTCGGCTACAGATAAAAACAGACAGGTTTCCCATTCTCCTCAGAGAATAAATAGAAAGTGGTCATTTTTTTGCAGAATTTTACACCTTGTGTCTACTTTTCTCTGTCACAGAGTTATTTTTACAGCAAAAGACAAAAGAATAAAACAAACTTACCATTTATGGGACCAGATGGTGCACTGCTGCCCTCTGCTGTTCAGTCCTGGGAGTCAGTGTTGTGTTGTGTTCTCTACTATTACTAAAACACTGCGACCACAGTGGACAAAATAGAAATAGCAGTTACCTGGATTTAAAACGATAGAAAATTTTCTTTTTTCCATCCCTGTCTCAG